>BMAO01019672.1:0-266228 GCA_019973975.1 Trichonephila clavata | reverse complement strand
TGGAAGCTACGTACTGTCTTCTACTATTTTAAATCTGAGTCCTGTATTCACGCCCGATGGCACCCAGCTGGTTTCCAAACAGGCTCATTTAAGGTAACATCCGACCATTTACGATAACTACGTTTTTAAATGGGAGATATGGAAATTTTTGTTAAGGTTTTAGATTTGCTGAAGTGATTTTGGGTGAAAATATGCCAAGAAGATAAAAGAAACAAGAGATGAAGGAAGAGACAATACTAAAGGCTAAATATTTACAAAAATATACCCAAATACCTCCACTAAAGATTTAACAAATTTTCACTTATCCTGATGTGTTGCCATGTTATTCAGTTTTGAAATGACCTTTAGGATAAGAAGATTTTAAATTTTAAAAATTACAGAACTTTATCTTAAGCATAGGTATGAAATTGCTGCACAAAGGATTATATCTCATAAGGACTTGTAAATTTTAATAAAACAGGATTGATAAATCTAAATAAACATTTCTACTATTATACAGACATAAACAAAAATTTTGGCTAATTTTCAAAACCTTTTCGCAATTACTGGTCTTTGAGCAATTTCAAAAACTTTCCGAGTAAAAAGCTGAAAATATGCGACATCTTACAAAAATGGCATCTACTTTACCAAAATACTTGTAGCTCTGGTCTAGTGAATGGAAAATAAGCACTTGGCATTTACTCACAAGGCTGAAAAATCCAGCAAAAATTGCTATTTTTGGGCAAAATCTGCAAATTTTAGGCAGCCTTGACACCTGAGCACAGAAATAGACTCAATAAATTAGACTCACTGAAACAAATGCTTAACAAAACACGGTGATCAAGCTACTGATATACAGATATTTGAGCTGAGCATCAGAGATGAGAACTGAACAGTTACCTTCTGATAGAGGAAACAGAATACATGCCCAGGAGATATGCACCAGTATCATCATTGACATTTGAGATGTCTCACAGCACAGAATGAGGTGTAGCAGATTCATATTTGTAGAGATCTTGATTCAGATACACAGACAGAGAGCCCCTACTACACAGAGACATGGTAGTCTGAATAGATCTAGGCTATCGCACAGAGGAAATGTTGATCATTCTAAGAGCACTCAGAAAATACTAATTTTTTATTAAGAGTTATGATTGAATAGCATCGTGTAAAATGCCAGATGAAAAAGACTAGCAACGATACCAATTATTCATAACAACTGACAGAAACGTCTAATTTCTGGAAACCCGAGAGACCTTTCACTGAGGAAGTCTAAATAATCATTCTCCACTGAGAACTTTCTGTCTGCATACTTTCTCCCCTTAATTAAAGAAAGCTTCAGAAAATATGGGTATCCTTGAGAATAGAGCCTTTTCAAATTTTGGCAGACTTACTATTAAATTTTGTTGATAATTTTATCATGAGCCTTTAGTTCCACATAAAGCACAAACAGGCATTTTCTTCTGTACCATCCAAAGCCTAGAAAAACAAGAATTAACTATATGAATTAGGTTTTATTTATCAGCATTCTGAACTGTTAAACGAGGCTGACGTATGCTAGTAATTATGAACCATGTTTAAATGACGAGAACGACACTTTAGCTGGAACCTCACTCTTCAGACCCAAATTGAGAACTTTTGCAGTGAGATATATGTTTGGTGTCGAGTCTGGGATATTGTTTGGCTATCCAGCCTTGTTATTGATGGACTTAAAAATTATTCAATGCTCAAAAACATCTTCTTAATCAGCATCCAACTTTAATTACTGATCACACACACATAACAGTTACTGGACTACAGAATTTCAACAATACAGGTAGCAGACAAGAAGACAAACACAAATAAAACAAAATGAAGGCTTTGTTGATGAAGATACGATGGAAGGCAAAAGACAGCAAAGAGAAAGAGACAAGAACTTACTATGAGGAAAATCTCCTATTATTCTAAGATATGGATAAGGATTGGTGAAAGCCACTGCCTGTAGTTTCTGACGAATCTTACTTTAAAGATTACTACTATATAAATCATGGTTATGCAGGTAAAACTAGTTAAATATTTGAATGTGATCCTGAAGGAGAAAGGAATTATCAGCATTCTAAAAGACCTGGAATGAAGTAAATAGGTAATTATATATACACTCAAGAGCTAAAACATTATAAATATTATGAACCTTATTTTGCAATGAACTCATCTGGATGGCGGAAATAATGACTAGTGGAAGTAGAGAATGAACCATGCTGAGAGTCTGGAAGAATCATTCTTTACTGTGTATGGAAAGTGCCATAATTCAAGGACTTGATAGAGGGTGATTGTATGGCTCAAGGCTCAACAAGTATTTCCGAAAACTGGTACACTGTGGTTGTTCAGTGACTACATTGTTAGTAATTTTATGCAAAGTAGATGAATGATATATAGTAGATGAGACATGTGACGTCCACACGCTTATCAAAAAGGTCGTTTGAGACTGTCTGCAAGGTGAAGCAAAACTGAGCCAGTACTCCAGCCAAGGCATCTAACAATGCAGGGTCATGGAATAGCACGATGCCACCGTTCAGTGACACTGTTGGATATGGGGCTACGGCAAGCTGTCCCATATGACAATGCCCCAAAGCCAGGCCAAAATTGCATTGGAGTGGTTTCAAGCAAGCTATGCTGAATTCCCAGCATGTCCCAGCCTGCCTGAACTCATTTTATTAGTCAACTGATGGTAATACATTTGGGATGTCATGGTAAGGCAGCCCAGAGTTCAAAGATCACCAATCAGCACACTCAGTGACTTGCCAAACATCCAGCTAACTGTCTCCACATCTACCAAGGATCTGGTTGTGAACCTGCCATGGGACAAGCCAGGTTACAGCCAAAGGTGGGCCAACTCTTATTGATAGGTGGTCACTGTTTAGGCTCTTGAACATATACAGGCAGCATAATACATGAAATAGACACGCTGAAAATGGCTCTTAATACACCGTTATTGTTCCTACACTATTTTGGCTGGGATTGATTATAGCAGTCCTGTGACATTTAAATCTGTTTTATTCCACAAAAGAAATTTGAATACAAGAAGGACAAGGACGGATACAGGCCACACACAAAAATAATGCATAACAAGCAGCCATACATGTTGAAGCAGACAAATAGAAGCGAGGAGAGAGGTTCCAGGAATCAGTTTTATACGTGGCTCGAATTGTTAATAGAGGCAGAAGGATAGCTAAAAGATTCTGTTCTGAGAAGATTTTAATCACAAGGATCTGAAGACTTATCTGAGCAAATTATAATATTTATGTTGACCAGTCAATAAATAACATATAATTATTTTATTTATTTATTTGTTACTTCAGCATAATATTAGCGTGACGCGGATATATTTAACATCAGTTACACGTAAGCGGTGGAGAGACAGAAAAGGGTACAAATAATACTCCTTATATGTAAGTAGTGACACTAAAATACAAATTGAATATTATAAATAAGATTTTATTCACGTCCAATTGAATGGGCAGCTTAAAATCATTGAAAAGAAAGTTAAATTCTTCTTAATTGGCAAATAACTTTGCAATTTTAATGTATGGATTTTAATAACAACATGATTTTATTCACGTCTTTCAAGATAACTCTGACACTTAATTTGAAATTCAATCTGCTAAGCTACTCACTTTTATAACCTCCTACCACACCTTCTTTGGTGAACAACACACCCAGCTACTTTTGTCTTTCCACCAATGACAGTCAATTATCATTTCTTTAACTTCGAGATAGCTTGTCGCTGACAATTTCTGCCAGGTGCAGAATCGGGTACTAAACCTCCATGAATTAGTGTGAATGAATGGCCCCTATTTAAGGTCTGGAAAAAGAAACTGCCTAATTTGGACAGGGCCAAACTCAGTACACGTACCATGAGTTTCAGAATTGCATCACTTAGTGAAGATAAAGCACAAAGATGTACTAAAACTCTGTGTTGCTTAATCTCTTATTTAGGGCTCAGTAATAAAGGTCATTAAAACTCTTGTGAGACAAAAATGGCACTATTAATACATCTTTATAAGAGTGAATTTGTAATTACTGGCTTTTAACATTGCCACATCGCTCACTAATGATTTTCTTAAACTAAAATAAAAATTTATTCTCGAATGAGAATTATCTACTGTTTTATGAAAATGTTTTGTTATAAATGTTCTTCATTGAGCCAAATGCATCTATAATTTTAAATTTTAAGGATAGTATTGCAATTGATGAGATTTAGAGTATGATTTTAATGAAATGGCTTCTATCATAATAAATAAAAGGATAACTCAGAATACTTTCAAACAAATCTCATACTATTTTGTCTGAAGTATTCACCATGATTTCCTTTTTTATTTTATAAGATTAATATAGAACATATTTCCGCCTGCCCCAACATTTGTGAAACAGAACGTTTGTATATATCTCAGCATACCAGGAAACACTTTTACTTTCACAATTATAAAATTTGAATCTTTTGCATATAAGAAATAATAATTGAAGAACATTCACTTATTTACCAGCATTTATAGGCATAAAACAGGAAATATACATAGAAACAAACAAATACTAGACAGCATTTGGATTATATACATTTATACACGTATCAATGAGGGGATTAACTAAAATTTTATTTGCATTTATCTGTTATTATCACTGAATAACATGAATATGTTGATAGATCTACATCTTTTGTGAGAGTTTTATTAGAGATTGCAACTACATTACTCAGAAAAGGTTGGGTTTTCTTTAGCTAGCAACATATTACCTGCACCAGATATAAAATTTCATTTTCTTAATAATATTAATTTTTCATAAAATTTTAATATATGAAAGTATAGTTAAAGTATTTCTACTTTTTGTAATATATGAATATAATTTCTAATTAACATTTATAAAAATGCTCCAAAACCATATAAAATTTTACACTGTAATAATTTGAACACTAGAGGTAATTATTCTTTATCCAGAATGGTGAATATTAAATTTGTAGTCTTTTAAACAAGAATTAGCGGCTATAAGCGTGTGTTTTGGAATTTAAATTTTATAGGTATGAATTATGTTATCAAAAACTTGAAAATATTCAAATATTCAACTAATTAGAATTTAATCATTATTATCAAATTGTGAAAGAAACATGTAAGATTTATTTTTAGAAGCATGGAAATATAGCACAAAAATTGATAATAAGAACAAAATTGTAATTTGGATAATATTTAAAATAATTAAGATGTTTACTGTGGGTAAGTTTCTCAGATGATTTACAACACGCTCTTCCACAAGAAGGCAAAATAAAAATAAAACCATCTAATATGTTGTTTTTAGAATTTTGAGAAATATGATAACTATTATTATGAAAATCTTTCAAATTCACTCTGAAGTTTGTCAAATATTTATTCTAAGTAGACAAATTACATTATTTCTGACTAATTGTTCTGTAAATAATAGGTGCCTAATAATCTGAGCATCATCTTTCATACAAAATTCACTAATACTATACTTTGAATCTCCAGATTGTCCAGGAATGTAGGCAAATAACTTGGCATATTGCATTCTGAGAAGCGCTGGTATGCATTTTTATCAATTTTAGGTAAGTTATCTTTTTCAATAGAATTGAAAATCTGTCTTTAAAAATTTAAATTTGGGAATAGATTCTGCTGCATATTGTCAGGAAGGGAAGGGCGGCTAGGGCTACTCTTTATCTGAATTATTTTATAAGAGGTGTTTTAAGTCATCAATGTTTATATTGCAACATCCATATTTTAAAACTAGTAATAATATGTGTTTAAGTTTCATTGACTTTAGTTGTCCATTGATTTATTTAGTAGAGAATGTATATGTATGCATGTACACAACTATATTATTATGGAGACATGAGACATATATGCGGACAGAAAAATGTTTCACTGATATTTTTATCCCTCCGTAAGACTGCGAAGAATTGTTATTAACTGAACCTTTTAGAATAGGCTGAAACTACAAACTTCCCTTGAGTTCCAAGCCCAACTGAGAGATTTATTTCTCCCACTCTGGGAAGTCCATGTCTCATTCATGATGTTATGTGATTATCCACACCATTTCAAGTTACAACAGGAGGAAGAGACGAAAAATATCTCCACCCACTCATGAAACAAAAGCTGACACATAAAAGATAGGCACCCTTTATGTAAAGGAGGGGAGGAGCAGAACTGTCTTTTGATTTCTTTATTAAGTCTGAGGTAACGACACCAAGAATTATAAAAATGTAAGGTTGCATACGTGCCCTCGAATTTAAAATATTTTAATATTTTTCTATATTTCAACGTACACATTTAATGTCGCGTCCAGGGCAATTAAGGATAATGCTAGCTCCAGATATAAAGGTCTAGAAACAAACAAATGGTATTATTCATTGTCTAATGATAAAACGGTGCATATGCAAAGAACAAAAGTTTGTACACTATCCATAGAAAAACGATTTGCTTCTGAGAATACCATAAAAAGTCTTTACAAAATTTAATATTACCTGGTTGATATACATTGTATATCTCCCATGTGATAGAATACAGTCCAGAATATCTGGACATATCAAATTATCGAGCTGACCAGCACACACATCGAAAGAAGCATGCCACTGAAATCTGATACATGTAGACGTCACATGGATGAGAAACGCTGGCCATGATTCACATACATGCTGTACATATTCAAGACAGTGAAAAAGTTAGTTTTCACCTCTCGATAGTTCAAAGTTTTTAGTCCTCCAACTCGGGAATTATCGAGAGCTGAACACTGTATATGCACCTTGCTATAAAATTTGCACGAAAAGCTCCACACACTTCCCATACATATGCATGGGAACGATTCTCACTCTATGTTCCTCATGGGCGAGGTGGCTCTTCACTCCTTATCTGATCCTCAACTCCTCTAACACCTCATGCGATAATTTAATCCCTATTACTAGCTTAATAGCATAAACTTTAACTAAACTTAGGCTGTTTAAAAGGCCCCACTAGATTAGTGGTGATGGCAACATTTGCATTAGCCTAGATTAAAAATCTACATGATTAGCACTTAGAAACTCCTTGTTAGCAAACACGTTTGATGTCTTTGGATGAGTGCTGAGAACACTCTTCTCCATTATGGGCTCGGAACAGCCCGTATAAGTCTTGCTGCAGCTTGCGTGTGTTAATCTGTATGTAGGCTATCTTGTATAATATGTCATCAATAACCATCTGAAATACTTAAATATTTTGATCAACGTGCCTTCTTGAATATTATTCAGCCACAAATACATCAGATATATATGAAGAACCCACGATTTTACACACGCACACAGAGGAATATAAAGTTTTTGCATTGACATTGCGTTTATTTGTGTTATATATAATGAGAAAATAAGAAATTCTTAAAATAGCTCTTCTTAAAAAAGGTAATAAAAATAATTTTTCATTTCTGGACAAAACAGTTTTGAAAGTTATCATATTATATATATATATATATATAAATGTAATACACAACTTGAAATACTATTAATTTAAATTTTAATCTTATACATTTTTATTGTTATCTTAACTACAAATATAATTTTTCGAAACACCAGTCTCGATTCATTTACCACGTTTACAGGACAAATCCTATGTTTTAGTTTATTTCCTTTTCCTAGTAAAATTAATTATTAAATAGCTGACACGTGCATTTTCCTAATAGCTTACATAGTTTAGCAACAACCCTGTCTAGTTTATCAAATTAACTACTATTTTCCTCCACTTATTCTCTTGATTATAATATTTCCTTTATTTGGCCCATTGTATTTCATTTTCTGAAAAATTATTCGGATTTCTGTCTTCTCGATTTTGGCTTGTAGCTTAAGTCTGAATAATAACCTCTCTCATTACCTAAAATACGTTAACTATTGTTTTAATTCCTAATCGGCTATTTCTCTTGCAACGACAAAACCTTTCAAAATAAATTCATTTCATATAAATTTGAAGGAACCGCCCTTCCCCTTTTGTGATTTCGTAAGCTAATATGAAAAAAAAAAAGATTACATTGAATAAAATTTTAAAATAAATAAATAAAAATCTCAACCAAAAAAAAATTTTTTTTTTTTAAATCTAAATATTACAGAAATAATGCATTAAAAATCAACGAAAAATTCAAAGAGTTGACCATCAGAAACTGAGAGTAGTCTATTTTTTCAGCTAAACCACTGACAATTTGTCTATGCGATTTAATGTTGTTAAGTGGATTCGGAAAATAAAACAAAATTCTTAAAGATCAATGGAATTTGGATATTTATATGTCTTAAGAAATTTATGAGTTTATGATGTTCCAAAAAATTATAGAAGAATTTCATAAATTGTTGAATTTTGACTATTTTGTGTGCGGCTGAAATATTATTTCGAAATGAAATATTTAATATAATTTTAAAGCATTTATATATGTAAGCTGTTATTCTAAAATAATAGTTTAATTATGCAGTCTTTTAATCCCTCTTTTTCATCATAAATATTACTATTTAACTATCAACTTTCTGTGTGTACTAAATCTAAGAATTCAATTTTTTCTAAATATGTGGCTAAGTGTTTTTTATAAATTAATATAATCTCGGTGGGGGAATGTAATGTTTAGATTTAGTGTACTCTCTTTTCAACTTAATGCAAACATCTATGCAATGATAAAGAACGTAGATTTTACTATCAACATGTTAAATTTAAATAAAGGCAAACTTGCATTTTCCAATCAGTTACTTCCAGGAACACTATGGTATAGGGCTCTAATATAATTCATAGTAAGCTAGTTCCCTGTTTCAATATTTCGTAGTCTTCTCGTATTTGCAACAGACTGATACAATTTTGCCTCCCCCCCCCCTACTCTTTTACAGAGGTTTTTTTTAAAAATATATAATAATAGTGTTTTGTATTTTCTTGTTCATGCATATTTTTTATAATATTTGCTGTCTACCTCAGTGGACCAATTTGTAGCTCTAAGTTCTCAGGTGGGTGAGTTCGATCCTCCCAAATAAATGGCCAGGGTCAACGGCGTTTTGTTGCGAAGCATTAAGTTCCTCCTTCCCTTTAACCTCAGTAAGTACTCGAGCACATACGAAATGTATTACATAAATTAGAAAACTGAAATTAGGAATAAAAAAAAAACCTCCAATTGTTCGTTTAAGCGCAAACAATGCCAAGAAAGAGAAGATAATAAACAAAAATTGTAGCTTTGTGTATTTAAAATATTTATATGTTTTTACTTTTATATACTTGATAAAATACAACAAAGATAGGTCCCTCAATTTTTAAGTACCGATGCCTTTAGATACTTAGCTACGCCACTGATTCCAAGGACTTTTCTTACATTCCGAATCGAATTCAACCATGTGAAATCAATTGTACGCATACAAACCCATGTAAAGGCCTTATCACACGTACACGTTTGGTGCAATTTTTGGTCCAATTCGTGCAATGTTTACTCCGTTGACATAGCAATGGCTTTGGAACAAATTTTTGCCAGTGAGCTGAGAAAGTTGCTCTAAATGAAAGTTGCTTGAAATTCCAGCCAATGGGATTCTTCGGCACCTTACGTCATAAACAAGATGGCGGTAATGATGGTAGCTTCGCATCAAACGCATCGTATAATATTTTAATGGTGTACAATATTTTAACGGCGTATAATATTTTGAACAGAATGATGCTTCATTTATGTTTTCCCCCATAAACAAAAAAGGGAATTATAATAAACAAAATAATATTGGATGGTCGTTTTCGAAACAGAAAAAGTCAGCGAGTAATGTTTCAATATGGAGAAAAAGCGTGGATGACGTCAGAGCGTGCCGTTTTGTTTACGGTAACCCTTCACCCTCAGATTCGGCGAAAAGTTGGACCAAAAATTGCACGAAAAATTTACGTGTTACCTCCTTAAGAGTTCTTAAACCGCAACCAACATTAGGTTCAACTTTAATTATACGCATTATAATATTATTGAAACAATATGAATATAATAATCTAAAGCATTTCATTCCCTTTTTAATTAAAATTTATTTACAAGTGGAAGTTACGAGAGAATGGTTCAAGGAGCATTCCGGTGAATTTCAAGTCAAATATTTGCTTCTGCATCACTGGCGTAGCTAGTTCTGTGTGGACCCTGTATCAAAATTCCTTCGGGGCCCTTTTTTCAGATATGAGAACCCTATTAGTGGGATTGTAGGTACACATGTTGTGGCATTGTAGCTTGGGAGTCCCGTATCATTGATACAGCGGTTGGTACTCCCCTACTCTTCATTTTTTTACATGGATCTAATCGAACTTTTGTGGCTCTGTCTTGGTAACGGAATCCATGAGCCACATTACCACCTTGCAATATTCGGAATATTTTGAGTCGATGATTTGCCTATTGGTAGTAATTTGGAGGTACAAAAGTGGTCCTCCTTCATATATTAAACAGATACTAATAATGTAACGGCTCTCTTTAGCTTTACATGTCATTGCATACTCAGAATTAATACTTTCACACAAGAAAACCTAGAATTTTGATCAATTTCTTCTTACTCATCAAGACATGCCTTTCATTTCTTACTTCCTGGCCGCTCATTTTGATGATAAAATTCCCAGAAGAAATTGCTTTTAGATATATCTCGTAAAGTAAGAACAGTGTGTATACAATCTCTATCATACGCATCGTATAGTTACACAGTGATGCATATGTGAAAACTCTTGTCAAACGTAATGATCAAGAAAACTCAAGAGTTTTATAATAACGAGTAAAACTGAAACGAGGCCCAAAAGGAATTCATGAAATATCCATATTAAAAATGGAACAAGCAAATATTTTGGTACTTATTAAAAAACTATATATCTTTTTTTTAATACTGACTTATATTGTAACAACTACTACAAAACTCCACGGAATTCAAAAATATATATTAAAAAATTCCTTTCAGATAAGAAAAATATAGTAAAATCACTAATATTTAACGATGATACCATTACATATTTACCAACAAGCTTCGATAAACTAAAACCAAGTCAGTAACTTTTAACTTTTATTATCATAACTTATAAAATTCAGTGTGATATATGTAGGAAAAGTTTAAAGCTCTAGAAGCACAAAAGCACATAGTAAATTAAACCAAATAATTTGTATAATCTGTAGGTATTAAAAAATCACACTCTATTTTCCCATCTCATTAACTAAAAGCACACTTCCTCTTCCAGATTCATAGTCAATAGCAGTCATATAAGTACAAGACAAAGCCACAGATATTTTTTTTTTAAATAATTAAAAAAAGAATAAACAATATTTTTTTTTGAAATATGATAGAAGTAATATAAAATTTTTATGGAAAAAAAATCCATTGTCAAAGATTTGTATCTAATAAGACAGAATTCAAAAAATTAGCTATAAGGAATCATGGTAATATTACATCCATATTTTTTTAGGTCTCAGTATTCACAGAAATTGATACATAAATAAATTCGAAGAAATTAAAAAGATACGTGAAATAAATTTACAAAGAGTATGAATAATTTTTAAAAAAACTCGTCAAAACAAAAAAACAAAATTTAATTTATAACTACTTTAACGGATAAATATTATTTCATGTATATACCACAATGAAAAAAAATTAAAATGCAATGACTTACCTAGGTAAAATATATTAAAATCTAATTTTATTTAGAAAAATATCGATTTTTTGTAGTTAGTTTCAACGAAAACAATTTTAATAACGTTGCCAAAATTGCAGTGTAAATCGTTTAACATAAAACTGAAAAAACTGAAATAATTTTCCGTGATAAAAGAATTTCGTGTTAAAAGATATCGCGTACAAAATATACTTCACGAAATTATGTTTATTAGAGTATGTATTCTCATGTATTTAAAAAAAATCAATGAAAAAAACATTCACAAGAACTTAATGAAATTTTAAAACAATATTTAACATTACCAAAATCTTTGCAGATATCTGCTTTTCTGTTCTGTTTAATGATCAACAGCCTTAAGAATCTCCATCTTCATTTTAAGCATAATATAAGTCAGCTTTTTCCTCGAGTTCTTTGCCAATAAGCTAGTAAAAATTCTTCTAAAATAGGAAAAATATAGAAATATATAACGTGAACCAAACTTACTGATTTGTACTCACACTTCAATGTACTCGTCACCGAATTTCAGAGTCAACTGATGAGATGTTTGTGTGTGGCTTTTGCAGAGGTGAATGGTAAAGGTTGCTCAGATAAACACAAAATTGTCTAGTGTAACAAGGTATTTTGAGTTTATTTCAAAGTCAAGTTAATCTCCTCTCTACGACACATATGGAACCACTATTTTCATTTCCCATCTCTTTTAAATTTCGCTAGCGTGTCTGGTGTTTTCCAATTTTTGTTCGTTCGCAGAAGGAAAATCCTTTCAGGTTTAGAGATTTTCGTTTCGTGTTACGAGTAAAACAATTGTATAGAAATACGTAGCAGTTTGTGGGGACAGTTGTATTGTTTCGAGTTAACCGATGTTTCATCATAAGCGTTTTCGTGTTAAACGAGTTTCGTGCTCAGCGTTTCATCCCCTCAGTGTGTCGATAAATGAGTACCAAGCTAGTTTGGGTGCTGAATACTGGGGGGTTTCACTTCAGGCTGAACACATAATCGGGACATCTGCTCATGCACCTCAGCGCCCAATGATCTCGTATACTGAGATGGACACATTAAGCCTTTGCCCTCATGGGCTGTTACATCACTGAGTTTAATTTTTTTAGCAATAGTAGTGTATATATATGTAATCATTCACGGTCATTTCATCTTAAAAGCTTTCATTTATAATGACCCTAAAACCTCCAGGACTTCACGTAAATAATTAATTACTCGTGTTAACTACACGCCTAACTTTAAACACCTGAAATTTGTGTTGTCTCCGAATTTAGAGTAGTTCTTATGCCAGTCATATCCTCTGATTAACTGGACCAATTGCAAGAGCCGTTCTCGGAAGTTATCTATGTTTTTGAATTTTCGGTTGAACTTTGTACAGTGGTGCAACGGAGAATATTAGGTAGCCCTTCAAAGTCAGGCTTTGGGCCACGAAGCCGAATTTTATATAGGATTGCAATACCGTGGCATCAAACCTTGGGTCCCTAGAATCCTACCCCCCCCCTCCTCCCTTATATGCGGAGTTTTACTTTACGCAACTGGCTTTGTTTTTAAACTCTCATTTACAGAGAAAATTGACCAGCCGTGACTTGTTTTTATAATTTTACTGTAATTGTATGCCCTGCACCTTTTGTTCTCGTTTGTGTAAATAGTCTTGTGTTGTATGTTGTGTTATTAGTTATTTGCGTGAAATGTTCTCCTACGGAAAATAAATTTCGACTAACAGCTACCAGTTTCCTCCATCCTGTCAATACTACATCTATTCTAGATGAAATGATTACTAGTTAAATGCAATATATCACTCCACTCGGCGGATCGTCTCCTATATATAATATATAAAATTCTCGAGTCACAGTGTTTGTAACCAAACTCCTCCGAAACGATGAGGTCGATTCTTATGAAATTTTGTGTGTATATTCAGTAGGTCTGAGAATAGGACGTAAACTATTTTTCATTCCGATATTGTAATTAGTTAAAAAGATATTAATTAAAAACCTTAAAATACATAATTGTCTTAACCCTGCGCGTTATTTTTCCCGTCTAGCGTCGTGAATGAACAGAGGGTGAAATTTTTCGTTATTCTTGACGTTATTTAAACAGCCATCCGATTTTTGTTTTTAAATCAGACAAAAAATAACTACAGAATCGGGAAGATCATTTCTTTCGCCACAATAAAGCATAATTTTTTTTTGCAAAATAATAATATTTTCTATTTTTTTATGATTTTTTTAATATCGAGTTAAGATTGATGCGTTTTTATGAAAATCTTTTTCTAAATTGTTGCGTATGAATTTATTTTCGTGTTATTAGAACAATATTTTGTGTTAAATAAATTCATGCGTTTTTCTTTTTGAATCAGTCATTTAAAAATAAATTGCTGAAAACTTTTTTTTCTATGTTTTTTTAAAAAATACTCAAAATTTTAACTCAACAAAAAATAACTTCGTCATTTATTAAAATCATCGTATGAAACTTTTTTTACGTTTGTAGAATAATGTTATCCAACTGCTGTGTGAAGGTTGAAAAGTTTGTTTAAAAATTACGGATTTTAAAAATTTTTTTGTGTTTTTCGTAAAATACCGTTTTTGCAAGAAGTAATTTAAACAGTTTTTTTTTGTACATTTTTTATTTAAAAGTACTTTGATTTTGCAATTAATGTGTGAAATTTCAAAACTTTAACGTAAAAGTTAAGTCCTCAAAAAAAAATTATAACTTTAAAAAAATTCTCAATTGCGTCGAGATCATTGACTTTGCGTTAGCTTTCTGTTTGGAAGACGGGAAAGGTTGAGATAGCTTTGAGTCTTTCACTGATGCAGAAAAAGGGGAATTCCTTTATAACATTGCTATTTGCTGCGGGACGCTCATTCATATAACGCATCACAACCGATAGTTTTTTTAATTCTTAAAGATTGATTTATTGAAGAACAGTGGAATATAAGAAAAATATATCATAAAAAATATAAGGAAGTATTCTGAAATATATTTTTATCACATAGTATTATTTTCTTTTTGAATTTTATACTGTAAATGTGTAAATAAAGGTTTTTACCTTTTTTTTTGTAACATTTTTTAATCTAACACTCAAAAACAACGCAATAAAGAAATAAACAGTCGTTTCAATAGGTAACGGTAAGAATTTTTGCATTAATTATATTTGTGAAAAATTAAATCGCGTTTTTACTCCGTTATCATTATTTTAAATAAGTTTATTTGCAATACATTTAAATGTATTGCTTTAAATAAATATTTTTTTAAAATAAAGTAGTATTGTTTTCTGTAAATAATTAAACGAAATTTTTGAATCGTTATGTATGGATTTCTTATAATTATGATAAGTACACCATCTAAACTAAAAAGTTCATACTTTTCTCTTTTGAAATCAGTGATTTAATAAATTTATAAATACCAAACATCATTTATTTCGTCACGATTCGAATTTTTTTCCCTGCAAAACAGTAATACTTTGCCTACTTTATGATTCCTTCTAAAATGAATAAATATCGATGCATTTAAATGAATATGGTTTTTAAAAAGTTCATTGATCATCTAGAATCAGTAATTTAAAAAATAAAATGCCGAAAACTATCTTTTTTTTAAAGAATTTAAGAAGAAAAAAACTTTTTTTTAAAACAAAATAATGATATTTTGCATATTTTATGATTTGTTTCTAAAATGAATCAATATAGGTGTCGAGCATTTAAAAAAATTCATAATTTTACTTCAAAATTTAAAATAGTAGTGAATTTTCGTAATTTCAAAATGTTAAACGAGAAGGCCACGACACGCACTAACGGGACATGCACTCATATCGTACGCGTCACACCCACACAAAAAATCTGGCATCAGAAAGAAAGGAGGAAATTAACATAGGGATTAAGTTATACCTTCGGTAAAAGCCCGTGCAACGCTGGGCCCCCCATGCAGCTAGTATATATATATATATATATATATATATATATTGGGGAATGTTCTAATATTTAAATACCATGGATAAAAAATTTCCTGAATCATAGATTTATACATCGCTGTTTTTAAGTAACAGTGTTTCAAAAAAATTATGATATAATTTTTTTTCTTTTGTTTTATAAAACTGTGCCTGTATTATTATTTTTTCTGCTACAGATCTGTTGTCTCGTTCTTATGTTATTGAAAGTTTCCGAAATTGAAAGGTTATGAAGTTAATGCAAACACATTTGTTTAGTGTTATATATGTTCATTTGCTTTTTGCTTTAACTAAAGAATATTGCTGGTACTGATTTATCTGATATTTCAGAGATTTAATCATTAAATCTATAATGCGGTTGAGGTAAATGAAAACCATAATTATTGTAATGCCATTTTAAAAAATGTATTGAGAAATTGGTTAATACGCACAACAGAATGAAATAATACTTCGCTATCGAAATGAATTATCTGTTAATTCTTTCATGCTGAATCATCAATATTGTTATTCTTAAATTGAATTGGAGGCATTATGCGTGATATTCATAGAGGTATATTTATAATATTGATTCATATATCATTGATTTTTGGAAACATTTGTTTTTCTTACTGTTGTAGTTTTCGAATTATTCATTAAAGGATTACATTATTTTATAACCATTAGAATTTGAACCTGAAGGAATTTTTCTAACAATAGTATATCCATTAAATGGAATACTTTCAAAAGAAAAATCAACTGTCTCGGCAGTTATCTTTATTTATAATTCGTAAATACCCGGGTTTTTTTTCTTTTCTTCTAAAAACCTTATAATTGACTATAAAAAATATAATGCATCAAATGAATATATTTTAATATTTTATTACATTTATAACATTAAATTACATTTACGGTTTAATTTAACCTTCTTTGAAGTTTTCAGTAGTAAGATAGAAATCCCATTTGTAACTTAACAAAGATATTTTAAATATATCTTCAAGCCTTTTGCAAGAAAAAGAAATTTTTCTGTATACAGGGTGTCCAGCCTTAACGTGACCCAATAACTGATTCCTGAACCGTTCGGTTTAGATATACACTTCCAATTTGAAAAATGTTTTAAGAAAGGTAAGGAATGTTTTTACGTGCTTTACAAACCCAAAATCCCCTTTAGAAAAAAAATTACAAAAATTAAATTTTTATGCAGTCCCCAGGTCTTATCACTAGTATTTAGGAAAAGACGCAGTGCACAAAAACAAAGTAAATACAAAAAGTTTCATACTGACCGAGTTATGTCTACATAAAATTGAAGCATCTGAATTGTTCAGAAAAGGGGGTTGTATATACATTGAGTTCAGTGAACAGTAATTCACTATCTACAGAAAGAGGAAAAGAAAAACATCATAGTAATATTGAAACATCGTTTTAAACATCATAGATTGACAATTTGTATTGCTGTATAGCAAACAATAAAAGTTAAATTAAAGAAATACAACTTGTACCGAAAAGATTAATTCAGCTTATTTTAACAAATAGCAGCAAAAGAATACATGATTTGCCATTCAAATTATAGCATAATGTGGAATGATGCGCCAATTAGGAATCAGGGGCCTTATTATATCAGAATGACCAAATTAACTTAAATAATGTTTAAAATGACTGCCTTCCGCAGAAATGCAGTATCGAACCCGCGTCAGAAATTCCGCCTGTAGCTCTTGCAACATAGTTAATGTCACAGACCTGTATGCCATGCTGATTTGATTGAGTAAATAGGATTTAGTCGTGGATTCACGTTCGGTACACTTTTTTTTCCCCGGAAAACCCAGAGAAAGAAATCCAGAGGACTTAGGAAACTTCATCTTCTAAAAAATCGGCTAATGGTCCAGATAAAATTTCTGTGTATGATTCTGATGTTAAAGGTCCATCGAAATACATTGAGCCAATTAGAGTGCTCTTCCATATTCCGCTCCACACATTCACTTAGTGGCAATTCGGTCATATTAGATGTGGGTTTTCGAGGGACCAAAAATGCGTATTCTGCGTATTAATAGTACCTTGCCTCGCGAACTGGCATTCATCCGACCACAAAACTTCATTAAAAAAATCTGGATTTTCATCCAGTGTATTTAACACGAAATTGCAAAATTCAAAACGACGCTTCTGGTCTCCGGGCATTTGTTCCTGCGCAAGGACTGGACGATAATGATATGCATCGTACGTATATAATATGTTCTACACCGTCGATTTTGAGTATGAACAAGCCTTGCTAATATCCCGGACACTACTTTCAGGATGAGCCAGGGCATATCCTAGAACACCCTCAGCGGGTATCCGCAAGCTTGAAGGTGTGACACTAGACGAAGGAATACGTTTATGACAACTCCCGGTTTCATACAAGCGTTGAACAGCACGGGCAATTGTACAATAAGATGGATGTCTTCGACTGGGAAATTTAATTGCATAAAGTCTTGCCGCCTCTCTCTTATTTCGATTACACTGCACATACAACAGTACCATTTCGCAGTATTCTTCATTTGTATACATCTCGTACTCCCGTACAAGAATTCGTAATATTGCAATTGCTAGCGACTATACAACAGATTTTTAAGAATCGTCATGATCAGTACCGCAGCAAATCAGTCTGAAGCCTCAGCAAAAAAGCCTATTTATTTGGAACTGCTTTTAAAATGTTTTCTTCGTTCAAAATATTTTATTTTTTCTATGTTTTACACGTGCACAAAATAAATTTTATTTCCTAAGTATTCAATTATTGTATTATTAACGTATGCTTTTAAATTTAAAAACGATTTACATAAAAGTGACGTGCAAGAGAGAAAGTTTCTTGGCAGAGTTCCAATTAATTTCACTTTGGAGACGGCCCCTTACTAGCTTCTTAAAAACGGCCGGGAAAATTGAGGAAATATGCGATTTTCAAAGTTCCATAACTTGGCCAGTTTTTATCGCAATAAAATGAAGCTTTTTATGTTTACTTTGTTTTTGTGTACTGCGTC
This sequence comes from Trichonephila clavata, assembly GCA_019973975.1. NCBI lineage: Eukaryota > Metazoa > Arthropoda > Arachnida > Araneae > Nephilidae > Trichonephila > Trichonephila clavata. The sequence continues at coordinate 247,707 of BMAO01019672.1, read as the reverse complement.
TTTTCCTAAACATAAATGATAGGACCTGGGGACCGTATAAAAATTTAATTTTTGTAATTTTTTTTTCTAAATAGGTTTTTTGGTTCGAAAAGCACGTAAAAACATCCGTTTCCTTTTTAAAAACATTTTTCAAATAGGAAGTACATGGCTAAACCGAACGGTTCAAGAATTAGCTATTGGGTCACATTAAGGCTGGACACCCTGTATATATGAATACATTAAATGTTTATTAAGATTTTAGATATTCTCTATTTAGAATTTTTCGTATAGAGCTAAGGTAAAATGTCCTACTTTTCATTTAACTGATTTAGTCTCGATATTAAATGAGTGCAAACATAAATTTCAATTTTTAATCATGTATACATTATAAATCTCTACTAAAGAGAGATGAATAATCAATAATCATCAAAACTTAAAAAAACCGAAATGTTAAGATAAACCAGACATAAGATATTAGAAAGGATATTTAGAATTATAAAAATAATAGAATTTAAAATATAAAAATATGGATGCTACAGTATTATAAACATTGCTGACTCTCTTAATATACACCGCATATATATAAAATAATTTATACAAAAGTGGGGTTAAACATTTGTTTCGGCCAGCCAACCTTCCCCCTCTCTCTTGATAATACTGAACAAAAACCTATTGAAAATTATTGATAGAATAACAAAATCTATTACAAGAAAAAGGTAACTTACTTAAAAAATGCATTCAAAAATGCAGAGCCCGCGAAAATTTGAGTACAATAAACAAGTTATTGCCAGATTCTAGACCCGTATATAAATTCAAAACATAGGAATGGCTCAATAGTAGCATTTAGCAAAAGTATGAAAAGAATAAAAATTAAATATTAAAAAGTAAAAAATACTAATTGCTTCAGCGACACTAGAATTATATATGAATTGAAAAAGAAAAAAAATACTAGGAGAATAAGTAATTTTATCTAATATTAGAATATGAAGGTAACTATATCTGTCTAAGAAAAATGATAAATTTATAATAATAAACTTTTTCTACTCTGTAGAATTTTAATCCTTACTATTTAGAATTTCTTTTTCCAAATAACTATTAATAAAATCAATTTGGTATTTTTGAATTAAGCAATATTTAGTGAAATGTTTAATGCTTTATTTTATTTTTTCTGATTTTTTAAACTAGAGATTTATTGCGTTGCAGTAATTAATAACAATATTTCTGATTATAGAAACATGTACATTACTCTCCCAATGAGGTAATATATATAGTTCATTTCTTTATTTTTTTCTTTCTCGTATAAGGGCATCCATTTTGCATGGCTTTTATGTTACTATATGCATAAATATTTGTAAGATTCAATACATTCATTTATCTTATTGGTTATAGGAATGATTTCCCAAAATCGAAGCAAATATCTTTCAGGAACTGAAATAACTCCTTTTTATTACAAACTAAAAGCTTCATTCCAAAAATAATCAATTTACCTTCATAAATATCGAACATTTTGCATTACGGAAAAAACAAGTTTCTTACAACTTATCATTGAATTTCTTCAGAAATAAAGGAATTCAAAGTATAATAAGGTAATTAATTACACATCCAGAATTAATAAATTTATATTAATAACTGTGACACCCTGATTCCTAAGATTCTAATTGATCTCATTATGCTACTTTACCAACATGATCAAATAAGAAAGAAATAAAAAACACGGGAAAATAATGTAGATCCAATTCTCCTCCCCAACACCCGAAAACAGTAACAAGATTCGTTTGTTCTGGCGATTGCAAAAATTGTTTTTCTTTCTTTCTTTCCCTTTCCAACTTTTATAAATGATATGTAAGTGTATGCAAATGAATCCCCATCTGCACTTGTTAGACCAAGGCATGAGAGGGAATTTTCTTGAGCAGAAAACCGCAAGTGGCCCACGAAATCGATTTACGTGTTCTTCGAGATCCTGAGTACGTGCTTAACGAATGCTAAGTAAGTCCTCGCGCAACGATTCCTCATCATCTTCATTTCTTTTCTCTTTCGAAAACTGTTTCTGTTGGCGAGAGTGATGACGCTGGCATATATTTGCCTTGCCTTGGGCAAGGTTAAGGGATTAATTTGCTGCCAGTAAAATTTACAACTATTTTTTTCGGATAAGGAAGTATGCCACAAAGAACAGATTAGCACTTAACTTCAGCAAAACCAGGAAGTGTTGGCTACTTTTTGTAACAGCGCAATTCATACCCAGATGTGTTTGATTTAAAGAAAGCTTTTTAAATGATCATTCTTTTTATTCTTTTCTTTCAGGGTCTTTTTTTAATTGCCAGTGTTCAAAGAAAAAATGAAATTATATTACACCTTTAGATTTATTGTGAATAAAGATCAGAAAGAGAAATTAATATCGAACAGTTTAATACATTTTTTTAAATCTCTTTGCTTTGAACTGTGTAACAGTTTTCTTTTTAGCATCAACTCAATTATAAATTAGATACATTTGTAGAAGTGCACCGAAATCTTTTTTACACGCTAGATAAGTTCATTAGAAAACCGTGCAAAAAATTATGTAAAAATACATGTAACCTATGGTAATTTTGAAGATATGTTCCACAATTTTAAAAATCCTGTAAGATGAAAATTCTCTAAATATTTTCCGAAACAACCGTGCAAAAAAGAAGTAATAAAATTTATGTTACATATTTATAAAACAAAAACAATTCATTTTTGTCAGAAAAAAACATATAAAAGTTCAAATTGAACTTAGGAATATAACTACAAATTAATAAAACTGTTCATTGCTACTTGATAACAAGCGTGCACATTCATTACGAACTAGATCAAATAAGCTATCACAGCAAATGTTTTAGATATCTCTAGCACAACTGTCTGTTTTGATTCAAATTTCGTTCATTATTATCGGCCATCTTTTTTTTTTTTTTGCTACAAAATTTGTTATTAGCGCTTGCATTGTTTTAAGTTGCTTTTAATATTCTTGATATCCTGCCACAAAAAACTTACAATTACGTTGAAATTTTAATGCACATTCTATGTCCGGATCATGATTAAGAAAATTTTGTTCCATGCTTGGAACAAATGTCAAGCCCCGCGAATTTTATCAGCTCTTAGTAGCTGAACTTCACCTTCGACTTTGGCCTTATCGACTTCTTTGTAACCAATGAATTCGATGGATTGGAATTCATCCCAGCATCCAAAAAGCGCGAATCCTCAATTTTTTTTAGACATCGTGCTGGAACAAAAAAATTTATGCAAAAAAAGTTCATTAAATTCGTGTACTGTGTAATTTCAAAATCGTGTAAAAAAAAGCTGGATGTATCTACAATTCTGAAAAATTAAGTTAGACAAACATGCTCATGATGTATTCTTGAATTGCTTTTTGCATTTATATTTAAGATTGTGAAAGTGTAAAGTACGATATTTGTGAATTATAAATACATTCCACATGATTTTAGTGAAATATTCATGGTTTTTGTTAATAATACTGTTTAACTATAGGGTATGAATGCACACAAATGATTTTTGTGTATTGATACTTTATTTGTATTGAATTTTTGTGTTCTCTGAACACACGATTTGTTAACTAAATGCACTCTTTGTAGCTCAAAATTCACATATTTACTACTGAAAATTTCTTTAACTTTAAATTTGTTTTAGTCATTTACAAATAGGTTTATCAATTATTAAAACATTGAACATAACAATTTTAACTTATAGAAATGCCATTAGAGCAAATCGATTGTTAGAATATAAATGAATAATTTCATAATTGGTTCCTGTGTGTGTAACATTATTTTTTTAGAATTAATTTTTTACGTCTAGAAAGGAACAAAGTACAGAAGTAAGTAAAAGTTGAAAGGATTGTCATTTCTTAATTTTTTTGCTCTGCAATAAAAGTTATATTTTGTATAATAAAAATCAGAATTAGGTAAGGGAGGGCGGGGGATTAGTTTACTTTTTATTTATATTTCGCAGGAACTTTAAACAAATTCGTAATTAATAAAAACAGGAGATTCTAGATAATGTGGGATATTATATAAAATCCCCTTAACACTTAATATAATTTCGGAAGCTAGTTATAAAATCCAAAAATGTTTTAAAATCAGATGCTGCTGAATTTTTTCGCAGATTTCTTCGTTCGCTCAGAATTTTCTTATAACTTTTCAGAGGTAACAGCTATAGAACTTTCTTTCTTTTTCTTTCTTCTTTTTTTTTTTGCAAACCTTTTCAAATGGCTTAACGACTTGTTTTAAAAAGCACCAAAAAATTGTTCGCTTGCGCTTAATACTACATTTTCACTTATATTTTATGAAGTTAATTGTACTACGAATTATATTTAAGTTGCGAAAACGAAATTATATTAAGTCGAAATCGAAAAGCTAAATTTTAGAGGAATTTTTTTTTATTTCGATCCTTTCTACTTGGCAATTTTTTTCTCAAATTTAATCTTAAACTTATACAGGTGGAGAAAAAAACTTAGTTTGAAAAGTGATGAGTTTGACTTGCCAAACGAATGTTATTTACAAGAATATGCATTTGATTGGTATACAGTTAAATGTGGAATTTAAAATTTGTACATAAAAATCCTTAAGCCAAAATACAGTCTTTAAAGGAAAAAAAATTGGAAGAAAAACTTATTTTTATTGATGAGTTTTCATTTTAATGATAAGCTTTATTTATTGTTTGATCGCACAAGTGCTGTTTGGTTCATGCCATTTATTTCTTTTAATCATCAAAGGATTGAAAAATACAATGGAAATGAATTTCTCGTCATTGCGTTTTGTGTTTTACTCGATTTGACGTTCAAAGCAATTCCCTGTCTGAAATATTCTATTACATCCTTTTGCATAAAAGACATCTTTTGATGAGATAAAGAAAAAAGAAAATTGAGCTTTAATGTACAGCATTTTAAATCTGATTTAATAATTATACAATTATGGAAATTTTAGTTTGTTTGCCGAAAATAAATAAACTTGCATTGGCAGAATTATCTTTTATGTATTCAATATTTATTTGGAAGGAAATTGATAAATACACACAAATGTTCTTGGAATCTGCCACAGTGATTTAAATTATTTATCATTTTAATTCTTTATATTTTTCCTGGTTTTATTGATTTAAAGTGTTTTTTATTGAATTCTTTTGAGAGTGATATCTAAATTATCGTATTCTTCAAGTGCAACACATGATTTCAATTAATCATTTAAAGTAATTCGGTTGTTTATATAAAGGAATAAAGAAAATTTTATTTTTCTATTTCTTGAATCGAAAAGCTGTCAAGTGCAGTTTCATAGATAAATGAGTAAACCCGGACCTTTCTTATTTGCCGATTAATAACGGGGGGGGGGAGTGTGACGGAAGACTATAGAATAATAATCAACTTACAATACATTTTTTCATCTTCAATCTATAATTTTTGAAAGAATATTTTTTGACTCTTATTTAAAAAGCTTTCTTCAACTGCGATAAATATGTTTTTCATAATGAGGCGTCTCATTTATTGTGCTAGAATTGATTAATATTCACACGAAACGATTCAATAGTTTGTTAATGTTTCTGTAAATTCAAATAACTCGCATTTAATGGTATAATCTTTATTAGTAAGCCGAATATTTTAAAATACTATTAAAAATATATGCCAATGTTTCTTTTTCTTAAAAAAATAATCCAAATTTTAGAAAAAGATTGCTAAACTAAAAGTTAAACACTATTTTTTTTCCTTTTTATTTTTTGTTTTTTATTATTTTTCTTCATGTATTTATTAATTTTTCTGTTTTTGCCTTCTCAGATTATTATTTTTTCTTTTCATTTTTTTTTATTCATCCTATTTGAATTTCATTGAAATGAACATATTAAACAATTCATTGCAAACAAAATATTTAAGCTAATGCATTTTGATCATGTTTATGACTTCACCATTCTTTGAGTGAAATGTATGGCAAATTTGCTGAAATTTTGATAGAAAATCCCCAAAGTACCTTGACAAGGAAAATAATTTTTTTAAATGTTTACAACATATAAGTAATATTCTACTTTCATATAAGTAATAGTCTAAAGCTCAAAGGATTCTATTTTGTTTTAAATCTGACTAGATTTAGAGATCTAAAATATTAATTAAGCCCCATTAGATTTCAATTTTTCAATGAAATCTTTCTATGCGAAACAGTTGGAACTTTAACGAAATCAACTTCTCATACAAATACCTTTGATGCAATTTTATCACAAAGAGTAAGAACTGCATTTACTTCGTGTGCATCAATTTCTATGTGCGACTAACATTAGCTGTATTTTTGAATTTAATGAGAAAAATTTAACCAAACATTTCAAATTTTCCTGTTTAAGATAATCGCTTTCAACTTTAATTTCTTAAATGTATATTATGTAAACATCTTCTTTTTTCTGATAATTTTGTTTAAAAAAATCTCTAAATTTTTCAAACAAAACTTAAAACAATAATATTTATAGAATAAAAACCTTTAATTATATAAATCTGTCTATTTTTTAAGAATTTAGCACAAGTATAAAATAAATGTTTCTGTTCTCAAAAAATATGTGCATCCTATTCTATATTACTTAATTAAAAATAATTATTATTTTTATTAATTAAGTAATATATAAATTTTAATTATAATTGTACAAATAACAAACACCACTTTTAATTCTTCTGAATATTGTTTATATATTTTAAATGTAAGAATACGGCAAAACACGAATCAAAATAATGCTGGATTATATATACTTCTCTCTTTCTCTGTATATATATATACGCTTAAGAGCCAAAACATTATGACCACCCCTACATTTTGCAATGAACTCGCCTAGATGACGTGGAAGGTACGTTATCAGGTGGCAGTGGTATTTAACTGCTGCTGGAGAGTCTGAAGAATCATTCTTTCACTTCTGTGCGTGATGGGAAAGGCTGTGGATCTAAGCGACTTTGATAGAGGGCAGATTGTAATGGCTCGAAGGCTCGGAAAAAGTATTTCCGAAACTGCACGACTCGTGGGTTGTTCGCGATCTGCCGTTGTTAGTACTTATGCAAAGTAAATGAATGACGGTTAAACCAGCAGTAGACGACATGGTGTTGGACGTCCACACGCTATCAAAGAAAAAGGTCGCAGGAGACTGTCTCGCATGGTGAAGCAAAATCGGAGCCAGACAGTGGCTCAGCTGGCAACCCAATACAATGCAGGGCCAAGTAGAATAGTATCGGAGCACACTGTTCAGCGGACACTGTTGGATATGGGGCTACGCAGCAAACGTCCCACTCGTGTGCCTTTGCTGACGAAGCGTCATCGCCAGCTGTGCCCGGGAACATCGCGACTGGTCCATGGTTGGTCCAGTTGCCTGGTCAGATGAATCATGGTTTGTCATTCATCACGCCAATGACCGTGTCCGGATACGCCGTACTCCAGGCGAACAGTTGCTCCGTCAATGTACGGTAGGTCATACACAGGCCGGAGGTGACGGTATTATGCTTTGAGGGACGTTCTCTAGGGCGTCTCTGGGACCCGTGGTTGTGGTAGAGCAGACCATGAATGCTACGGGGTTCTGAACATCATTGCGGACCAGTTGCACCTTTACATGACCTCTGTTTTTCCAGCTGGATATGGAATGTTCCTACAGGACAACGCCCCATGTCACAAGGCTAAAATTGTGTTGGAGTGGTTCCAGGAACATGATGCTGAATTCCAGTTAATGTCTTGGCCGCCTAACTCACCGGATCTCAATCCGATAGAACACATTTGGGATATCATGGGACGGCAGCTCAGAGTTCAAAGCCCACCAATTCGCAATATCTCGGATTTGCGTGACCGTTGCTTAAACATCTGGTACAATTTATCTCCGGCCATCTAACAGTGACTTGTGGCATCCATGCCAAGGCGAGTTGAAGCTGTGTTGGTCACCAAAGATGGGCCAACTCGTTATTGACAGGTGCTCATAATGTTTTGGCTCTTGACTGTATATATATATATATATATAATATATATATATATATATATATATAAAGAGAGAGAGAGAGGAGATTCAGAAAAAGTATACAGTTTTAATGTACTAAAAATCAAGAACAATGTGTGATACGCTGTATGAGCTGCGTTTGGTCAGCAAGATGGGAAGGGACGAATATCTTGACCTTTCCTTAGCCCCGGTGGAGCAAATCAGAAAGTATTATGTCAGAACATCTGGGTGGTCATTGAGTATAGTACATTAGAAAGGGAGGTGTTCATTGAGAAAATCTCGCACGTTGGCCGATTAGTGTGGTGGTGCACCACCCAATTAACCACATCATACATACCACCACACCAATTAAGCTGCCAATGTAATCCTGCAACTGTAGTATCAACCAAAGGATCCAAGCATAAGTTTAAAAAAATTAGTGTAGTTTAAAAAAAGCATATCCAAAAAAGTGGTTTCTGCGACATTTTACCATATTCAAGAGCACAAAAAGCATATTCCACTGCAGACACCACCCTTTTGACTGCCTAGTCACATGGCACGCATGCTATTGTCTATCACTTCTGTCAGAGACGAGACACGAACTTTAAGAGTATATCTACCTTACGGTTCACAAAAGTGGTGCTTGTCTTTGATTGTCATGGTTTTGCAGCATCTAGAAAGTGTATATTTCTTTATGAGCCCCTCTGTATGCACGCACACACTTACAAATATCTATACATAAAGGAGAAAAGCGACTCACTCACTGACTGACTAATCACGATATCTCCGGAGCTATTCAACCTAGAGACTTGAAATTTTGTAGACATGTTCCTTTCATGGAGTGAAGATAAGCTAAGAACGGATTTTTTGAAATTCGAACCGCAAGGGACGTTATAAGGCGTGTTATAAGTAATTGTTTCCATTTTTACACTACTCGACGTACAATCTTGAAATTGGGTAAGCAGATTCCTTTCATGGAGTAGAGATCCTCTACAAAATGAGTTTGGTGAAAATGGACCACCAAGTGGCGTTTCGGAGGCGTTATAGAATTTCCATTTTTAAATTATGAGATGCACAGTCTTTAAATTTGATAAATAGATTCCTTTCATACGGTAGAGATCAGCTACAAGACGGGTTTTGAGAAAAGTGGCGTCGTAGGGGATTAAGGGGCGTAAAAGATAAATATTTTCGTCTTTAAACTACTTGACATACCTGCTGGAAAATTGGTAGGCATGTTTCTTTCATGGAGTAAATATCCGCTACAAAATGGGTTTCGTGAAGATCGACCCCCAAGTGGCGTTATAGATAATTACTTCCATTTTTAAACTCCTGGAAAATGTGATAAACAGAATCCTTTCATGGAGTAAAGATCCACTATATAATGTGTTTTGTGAAAATCGACCCACAGGTGGCGTTGCGGGGGCTCAAGGGGCGTTATAGATAATTTTATCAATTTTTAATTTGTTGGACTCACAGTCTTCAAATTTGGTAAGCATATTCCTTTCATAGAGTAGAGATCCGCTACAAAATGAGTTTTGTGAAAACAGACCCTCAAGTGGCATTGCGGGGGTTCAAAGCGGTTATAGATAATTATTCACATTTTTAAACTATTAGACGTACAGTCTTGAAATTTGGTAAGCAGATTCCTTTCGTTGAGTACAGAACCGCTACAAAATGGGTTTCGTGAAAATCAACTCCCAAGTTTAATTTCAGGGGATTAAGGGGCGTAATAGATAAATATTTCCGTTTTTAAACTATTAGATCTTACTGATTGAAAATTGGTTGGCATGTTCATTTCATGGAATAGAGATCCTGTAAAAAGAGAAAAACAAAAATCGACCACCAAGGAGGTTTTTAGCATTCAGGAGGAGTTATAGAAAAAAAGTTTCTGATTTTGAATTGTAAGACCCACATACTTGAAATTTGTTAAGCATGTTTCCTTTGTTGAATAAGGATCCACTAAGAATGCATTTGACGGGAATCAATTCCTGGGGGAGCAAGGGGTTACTGAGGCGTGTTGACAAAAAACATCCTGTTTTCGAAGTACAAGGACAATAAAGATGGATTTTGGTTTATATTTTTCTTTTGTTGAATTGAAATCCGTTAAGAACGGTGTTTGGGAGATCAAGTCTCAACGGAATTACGGATGGGCGACTTGTATGAGTATATATATATATATATATATATATAGATCAGTTTGTCAAAAATCCAATTATTTCAACCTGGAAATTTATAGCGTTCTAATACAAAATCTTTAGGTCTGGAAAATATTTAGACTAATATGTAGGTGGAGGATAAGATCTAGAAGAGATGCTGACCTCGAACTTTGATCCTGATTCAACATGACCATACATATGGTCTGAATCTAGCAGCCCTTTTATTTCAACAGACAAAAATAGTTTGGAATGTGAAATAAACAGATAAATCAATTAGTAAAGAAACGTAAACAACCAGGCTAATGTTTTTTATTACAGAATCTGCGTAGTAAAAACATCCTAATAAAACATCAAGGTTTGTCTGTAAACATTCTGTTTGCCTTGAGATCGGTTTCTCTAAAAAATGTACATCGAAATCATAAATTTTTATGGACAGACTAGTTTGTTCAATTTTATGAAACATTCACTAACAAAATAACTTTCGTTTGTGATTTTGTATTTGTGTTATCTCTAAAATTTTATCTATCGCCAAAAGCCCTCATGTAGCTGCACAGTGTGACGTTAATATTCACTCACTCACTCATCTAAAATTTTATTTAGCATTTTTTTTTTCAGGATTAGTATTTTCTTTCGTCTCCGACACAAATAAAAATAATTTAAAAAATGATTTAAAAATTATTAATTTAAATAGATTTTAATTTATTTTTAAAAGTAATTTATATTATACCCTGACTCACACGCGGTTATCAGTCAGTCTTACCTGTCGTGAAAGGTCAGGGTATTACTGTACTCTAATTGGTTATTCAGTCTAGTGTCCCTTTTTAAAATTTCAGACTATAGTGTTTTTATTTTATTGTTCACTGAAACTTAATTTATAAATGAAATTTTAATCAATTAATTACAAATGTTTTTCAACATCTTAAAAAATGTTTTCTAAATTAGAATAATTATTCTAAAACCATTGTTTATAAATTATTTCCAAGATTGTTTTTTAAAGAATAATAGACTAAAATGTAAAGTACTCAGACGTTTAGATTCATGCTTGGAAAAATAGCTATTGTTTCATATAAGATTTATTAGATAATTTTTTATGCAAAATCAATCCTAATCTACCTGCATCATTAAAAACAAAATCAAAACCTGAAGTAACCAGTTGCTGCGCCTACATTTATTTATCTCAATAAGAATTAAGAACCTGTTACGCGGAGCTGAAGCGGGAAATGGCAAAAATTAGAAGGGACACACCCTCAATCTTTGACATTTTTCAACTCCCTTGATTATGCTGGTTCACAATTAAAATGTTCCTATCTTCTGAGAACTAACGCAGCATGGAGGATAACAAATTTCGATTCGTTCTTCGTCTAATGTGATTAACGATTTGATGAAATTAAGCAGCTGCACCTGACGGCCTTTCGAAATTGAGATGTGATGTTATTTCATTGTTGGTAGTTATAAGATTTTGCTGTTGTTTTTCAAACTTCGAATACTATTGACAAAAAAAAAAACTATCACCAAATATATATCTTAACTCAATGCGAAATTCCAAAATTTTATGGTGATTTATCATGAATGTAGATATAAAACTAAATTTTTTCAATCACGTACTATTGTTTATAATCACCGGCAACTCATGTATATATATATTAATTTCAAGTGACTTAAAAGTAGTATTTGCCATCACTCTCTCTCTCTCTCAGTGTTGAACAGCCTAGGAATGGCCAAGGCCTACTGTGCCCGTCTCAGGTTTCATGACCTATTGTGCATGTTCCAGTCAGGTGGTCAGTCTGTCGTGAAATCTCTATTGCTTATTTCCCAAGCAATCTTGGTACACATTTTATTGACCCACTGAAAAGATGAAAGGCTGCATCAACTTTGCCCAGACCGAGGTTTGAGCCCCGGACCTGTGGCGTTGAAGCACGATACGCTATCACACGACCACTTGGCTTCGTTTATAATCCAAAATTATTATTAATAATTGTAACATAAAATTTAGCTATTGAAAAAAAAACACTCTAGAAATTGTTTTAATAATTAAAATATAAATCTGTGGAATGCTGCTGTTTAACCATTAAACTGTTACCGCTGTATATATGCGTCTCACCCAACCGGTGATTTAACCAACCTGGCGTATAAATACGTCTTTCTGAAATACAATCTCTTCGTGGTGCTGCCATCATAAAACTACTCCGAAGGCTTTTGGATGTTAGAAAATGACTTTGACAGCATTTGAAAAGGATTTTCTTATTTCAGAGAAGGATTTCCCTTCAATACCCCACATACGCTTGCCTTTATGAAAAACGGTGGTACTGGGGAGCGAATCGCGTAACTTTTGGTCAGATTTTAAGGGCTTAAGTAATATTAGGATTATATTAAAATATATAAAACACCATATTGTGTATGTGTGAACAATGCATTTCAGTGTTTAATTTTAAGCTCATTTCACTCATTTTGATTTGTATATGATTTAACTTAGGCAACATTTTTATTGCTTTTAAAATACAATGTATTCCCATATTTGTATATATTGCACGGAAATATATAAGTTTGGGGAGAAAAGTTTTAAAAAAATGTCATAATCATGAAAAGCTTTTACCATATACAGGAATAGCTATAATTTATGAAATACCTTTCTCCAAATTTAAATCTTTTAATTCGTATAAAACCCAGATGAAAAATATTTGTGTTTTTATGATAGCATTGTTTTCGAGGATCCAATTTCACTTCTTAATTTTACGTTCATTGCTATAAAACATGCAGACTGACAGAAAATGATTCATAGAATTATTTTAAATTTATTTGAAGTTTCCACGTTTTAATTTTTGTGTTCTGCATCCCATTGTTAGCAAAACATAAATAATAAATTTAATCCTTTTTTTAAACAAAATTTAATGTAAAAATTTCTCTCTGTACCTTAGAAAAAACACAAAGAAAGGGTGGGGGCACCTTTCGAAAGCCGTTACACGAATCCATTACAGGATTCGCATACTTTTCCTGAAATTAACGTTGTGCTGAATAATCAGGCTTGTCGATTGTTAAAGTGAATAATGCATATTTTCACTAATAAAGTTTTGGCAATGAAATTTGTTTCTGAACTCTTGTCATTTGAGGAAACGTCTTGTAACTCTGAATTATATTGTTTCAAAACAGACAGATTATCAAAAATTTTAAAAAGAGTAATCATTTTAAAATATTTTTCAATATCAATCAGTAAATCAACATGCATTTTAATTTACAATTTAACGACAATTTTCCCCCCAATAATACTAAGAGGACAAAATAGTGAATCAATCTTTGCAGAACAAATTGTCTTTTTGACCAAATTTTTGTTCTAAGAAAGCAAAGAAAATATTGTCAAAAGTATAATTTGCATAGTTCATCTTTCTCTTTGGAATTTTTCTTTGAAAACGGAAAAATAAAGAACTGGTGACATTTTTCTTACTTTTCTTGTACACTTTCTAACTGTTCACATTATCATAGGAAAAAACTGATAGTTTTTCAATTGATGTATAAAAATACTAGCTGGTACACCCGTTCTTCGCATGGTTGTACGAAAGTTGAAAAATTAAATAATACAGATTGAAGGATAAAGAAGTTTTTAATGAGTTAATTTTACGTGAATTGCGAATTAAACAAAAAAAGTGTTTTGCATATCTCAGCTGATTTAAAGTCTGAAGGTCTAATAGCTGATAAAAAGGATTTATTTTTATTTATAATGCCCCATAATTCTCTTGTGAGTCGATTTTTGAAAACACTTTCCTAAGCTGATCTCTGCTAAGCAAAAGTAATACATTGTTGCAAATTTTTTGTAATGAACGCTAAAAATAGAGTAAATAATTTATATCTGTTTGTATAATACGTTAATATTACCTTCAATTGTATTTATTTTATATTAAAATTGTAATATTCGCAAGCAACGCTGTTTCTTACATTATGATGTCGATTCGATGGAAGCACAGCGAAATGTTGGTGATAGAGCTAAGTTGGCATAATTTTTTGTGACCACGTTGTCAACTTGGCGGCGATGATTTGAACGGTGTAGAAGTTACTTTGCTGTAATGCCACCTGGTGGGGAGCTTTAACAAAGAGGATAGTACAAAAAACTTCTCCACAAAAAATACACATACTTGCCAATTTTTATAGTTATCATTTGAACGGTGTTGGAGTGTAGCGATTTCATACACACAAATATCCATTTTTATAGATATATACATGAATTGCATGTATTTTTTTTCAAACAATACGTTAAATTTTATAACTATAGTTTATTTTATACATTACTCTATTATAAGGAATCGTATACTTCTTTTTTTCAACAATGCTTCTAAGAAAATAGTAATCACTACTGTTTCGTAATCTATTTGACACTAAAAAGGAATAACTTCTACATTCCCTTTGAATATCGCAACTTGCTTGATTTGTATTTTGTAAGCCTAGAATACTCTAGGAAAGAGACTTATTATAACGCGCACGTCTACCCCGCAATAGATTGTGAGGGCTTAAGCTCCGACAACGATTAATGTTTCCAGATTTGCATGTCTGATGTCCTCATAATCCATAAGTCATTTCCCATCTTTTGTAAGAGAGGTAACATTTGTCAAACCGAAAGTCCCATAGTTTTGGATAACCATGGAAAGGACGCTGTTTCTAAAGGTTGGATAGAAGTGTGTCAGGCAACGGATCTCTTTCGAAACAAATCGTTCATTCTCGCTTTGAAACGGATGTTGTGCTCTTTCTGCTGAATAAAAAGACGTCAGAAGTTTACTTGGAGTGGATTTTGAAGTTTATGATTGTAAAAGAGAGTTTGGTATTATATAGCCTTCTCCCTTCTAATGCTTTTGTTAAGTTTTAATTAACGTCCTTACACAAAATCATTGTGCAGTAGACTTAAAATCTCACTCGAATGATGAAAATAACTGAATTTGTACTTTATTTTCTAAAAATCATTTTCCACACCACGTAAGGACTTTAAAGGCAAATTTTTCGTTTAAATTTAAGCAGTTTTGCTCATTCTTTGCCAGAAGTGTATTTGAAGTCCAAATTTAAGTATTACATTTTAAATAAAAAACATAAAAAATTAAGAATACATTTATTTTGATGTATACAATTCTTTAGTTTGTACATTTGTATTCAATCCTGTAATTTGCTAATTTCTCAAAGTAATTTTATGTAACGAAACTTTATTTTCCATTTAAAGTCACAATTGCGAGTATATGAAATCAACCCTTTTAGTATCTTTTGTCATAAAAATCACTTCTTAGATAATAAGTTTTAACTTTAGTGTGTGAAACAAAGCTCTTTTTTTCGCTAGAAAAATTTTTTGAAAGTGATCTGGAAGAGAAGTGCGAATATTACTTTGAATTACATTCACTCAGAAGCTTTAAGATTTTCTATTTATTAAAATTTAAGTAATTACCTTATAAACATTATACTTAAGAGTTAAAGTTAAAATATGGTATTAATTAGTATAATCTCATTACACTGTGAAATCAATATGCTTGATAAAAACGTAATTAATTTAATAACCTAAATCACTTTCCACAACAGGAGAAAGAAGCCATCTTTTTGCTTTAATTTAAATTTACATTGTATTCTTTTAAAAGGATAAATATCTTTTTAAAAAAGTTATCAATGTATATGTTTTCTTTAAAAAACATTTCAAAAATTTTAAGGCAACTTCATGATAAGATTTATCATCTTCTCTAAACTTAATAAGAGCACATTGAATGCGGAGGTACATATATAAATCCTACATTTATTCATCGTCGGTATACTTTATAGTTTTTAGAAGCGAATAAATCTTTGGAAAGAAAATACAAATATAGTAGAAATAAAAGTATGTATAACACAAAAGAATATTTTCAATATCAGTCAAAATTTATCATTGATGCAACGCTAAAATGTATATAGTTAATATTTTACGAACAAAACTTACCTGAGTTTTTCAGAACTATACTTTTATATCCTCTGAAGCTTGGAGTAACCATTCGGATCTCTGACGTGAACGAATTCAGCTAGCAATAAATTTGTGCTTCAAAAAAAACTTTAAGTGATGCACTTTATGTTTGACTCGGAAAAATCCTTATAATTTATTGGGGAGAGAGGTCGCCGGAGGGCATGTAGGCAAAAAGAAATATTTGAAGGATTTCAGAACACCCCAAAAGGAAAAGAGAAAAAAGGAGTCGAAGAGACCGTGTTATCCGAAGTTTCTTCTCACAGCGAATCGCTTTCATTCAAGCGTATGGAAAACTGAAGAAGTTGGAAGAATAAAGAATGGCTTATTTCTTTTTCTTTCGCAAGAAAACGTTGTAGAACTTTTATAAATTCGATAGATAAATTCGGTAGTCAGATACCGTGTAAAGTAAAAGGGATATTGCAAATAGGATATATCTGAGTTTCTTAAGATTTTCTTAGGTAAAATAGATAAAAAGTAAATATTTCGATCTATTCCTTTTTCAGTGTTTCTCTACCTAGGATTTTGAAGTTAAAGAATTCTTTTAAAGTATTCTTACTTTTCCCCCTCTACAATGTAATTTAATTTGTATGTGCAGCTAGGGTGAATATTTTTTATGTACTCTATAAGCTTCAACGATATATTAGTTCTATATTATTTGCAAGAAATAAAATTGCTTGTATTGTATTAGTTTCTTTATTGACTCGGACTATCTGCTCATTTTTTATATCCATGCATATTATATTAATTTAAACAAAAATCAATTGGATGGAGTATTTAAACACATAAAATCTCTGTAGAAATGCTGATGTTCTATAAAATTTTATGCAAGAGCAGTGCTTCCCAAACTTCCAACATTTGCGACCCAATTTTCAATAAAATTTTAATCACCCACCCCCAACCTCCATACAATAGCAATGTATTGAATTAAAAAAGCACACTTTGACGTTTATATAAGTTACAGTACTTTAATTATAAACCGTACAAAAATTATCAATACAAGTATAAAAATTTTGTATATAATATTATATATGACAAGCTCAATGGAGTCCTTGGTAGTCATTAAACCTGTTCTTAATTTAGTATTGTTAAATTAATTATCAAATACACACATTGCGCTGTACTGATGCATTTAAAGTGCAATATATCAGTCTAAATGTGTGTGTTTTATTATGTTAGATTGTATTTTGTTTGCTTCCTTTCAGTAAATTAATATTTTTTTAAATACATTTTCTTATACTTTCCGATATGCTAGTGCCCTCTACCTAGGCTGGCACGACCCCATAAAAGGGCGCGCAAGTTTAGGAAACACTGTGCTAGAGGCATGCTGTGCACAAATAAATACCACACACACACATGTGTGTGGTATGTGTGTGTACGAGTGTGTGTGTGTACGTGTGTGTGAGCGTGTGTGTGTATGCATATATGTGTGTGTACGTGTGTGTGAGCGTGTGTGTGTATGCATATATGTGTGTGTACGTGTGTGTGTCAGTGGGGGAACAAAAATATTAGGGCTCTCCCTCTCCCTGCGAAATCAAGTTTTGGGCCCCAAGCTGATTTTAAAAAGGATTCCAAATTTATAACATAGCTTATGCTTTGGGATCCAAAGCATCCTACGCCCTCCCTGTATTGTGGGGCTGTACGTTACGCAACCTCTGTGCTTACCTGTGTGAACGAGAAAGGAAGTAATAAATTGGTGTGACAGTAATAATGATTTACTCATTTTTCGATCAACTGATAAGCAAGCTTTTATGCAAGCACTGCCAGATCAGTATAAATGCGCCAATTGGCCCATTTATCTGCTTTGCAATAACACAAGTTCTGCAATATTCCTAATTTCTTCCACTTTTAAGTATTCCGTCTTATTTTTCCCAGAATAAATAAATGAGACGCATGTTATAGAATAGTGCTTTTCTTATACAATAGGAGTTATCATGTTTTAATATTTTATAACTATTATTTTTATTAATTCGGAAGGAACTACCTGGCTATTATAAAATATTGTTCATATAGAGTGAATTGATTGAAATTTATATTCTATTTCAGCATTACACTAAAAAAATTGTAATTTTACTATATTATGTTACTTTGATAATTTAAAAAAAATCATAATGTGTGTAATTTAGATGCTATAAAATAAATTGCTTCCTGCGTACATAAAAACACTTTCTTTACTTTTCTCCCTATGCTGCATCGATTTTTCAAACAGGTTTGCAAATAATTGTAATACATTAGTCATTTATTCTGAGCTTTCTCGAAATTTCCAGATCGAACAGTAGGGTTTTAACAGTCTATTATTCATAAATCTGCCAGAAGGCTCTGAAACTTCAAATTCTGAGATTTATTGTAAATGAAATTTCTCTAATTAATTCCATATTTCTTAGTCAGAGGAAGTTTTGATCAAATATCATTGAGTATATAAAGTTCAACGTTATCTTTACCATCCGAACTTACTTTAATTACATGTACCTCATTTTAATTATATAATTATATACTGGAAATAGCTCTAACTTGTCTTGAAAATTAAATAATGAAAAAAATAATAATTAAAATTTTCATCATATTCGAAAATAAAAATTTCACTTCATATGTTCATGTAAATAAATCATCTTTAAAAATAGTTTCTTCGAGTTTTTTCTTTTAATCATGATTTATTAATGAAATAGTATAGTATTAAACAGCTGCGGTTATTTTAATTTCAAAATATTTACTATATATATTTTAAAATTCCTTTCTAAGTAAATTATTTTTAGCACATAGAAATAGGTATTAATTGCTTTGTATTAATATTTATGGGCCGTTGAAATTATTTTCGATAAACTTTATATCTGTTCTATAATCCGCTTGTTCCAAACTCTTTAGAGATAATTTTTTATATAAAAAAGTCATTTAAGCTCTCTCTCTCGCTCTCTAATTTCAGTAAAAGTGTATTAATTGTGAGCATTCTAATTTTCTGAAAGTCTTTTTGAAACATATGTGTTATGGAATCCATTAAAATACTATCATATGATAGCATTGCAAAAATATAAATAATGTTTTTGTTAAAAATATAAGCAACAAATTGAGACTTCAAGAGTACGAAATCTAATAGCATTTTCCTTTCTAAGTTGTGAAATTAAAATTAAAATATTTTGAAATGCACCAAGAAAAAATTACAATTTTCTTCATGGTTTTGTGAAATCCTTAGTAGCTTAGATAAGTTCTTATTTCGATTTGAATTTGAATATATTTCCGTAGCTTCATTTGGAACAGAACTATTTGATGAATAAGGAAGAAAGTTAATAAATTCCTTTGCTAAGTTACTATACCACATTTATTTTATTTATGTTTTAACTGCTAGTTGTTAACGATATAAAAAATTTAACTGTCATGGATATGTACGAATCTGGACATTTAATAAAGCTTTATCTTCGCGATGTTTCTCAAAAATTTTACTGAACATGAGTACCTTTAAAATGTACATAATTTGTGTTAAATATGATTAATTTCAAAGAATTAAAACCCATTAAATATTTTAATTGGTTATGCTAATGGGAATGCCATTTTTTGTAAATATAATAAAAAATTTAACTCTTAGAATTGTTCCATTATATAAAACAGGCAAGCTTACTCTTTCTTGACTTTCGTTTAAAAAACACACAAAGAATAAATGAATATTTATAAGGCATATTTTTCCTTTGCTGAAATCTAAGAAAAGAATTTGAATTATTATATGGAACTTGAAAAGATACGTGTAAAACATAATTATCAATACATTAAAGAATACAAATATGTGTATTTTAATTTCTTAAATGTTTTAATTCAACCTAACTATAAACCTCATGAAAATTTATATCCGAATTCAAATTGTTTTGCGATGTTATCTTAGATAGAGCTGGATTTATTCGCACAATGGATAATGATTAAAAATATTTTAGTGCATATTATAAAATTGTTACATAATTTCATGTATATTCATTTTATGTTACATAACTTCAAATGCTAGGTGATTTATCTTTTTTCCTTGTATATAAAGTAAGTAGGAATTCTTTTTTATATGTTTCAGTGTAAAACAGGAATATAATTTGGAAAATATATCTTTGAATACCAAAACTCTGTTATGGTATACATAATCTTTTTTCTTTCAGAGATTGGTGCAACTTTATCTAATCTCTATAATTTGGTGAAACTTCAGTTTTATTTGCCGATATTGAAAATGGATAACTAATATAATTTAATTTAGAATTCATAAATAAATGAGTTATTACAATTTTAACTACTTAAGAAAGCAGTTTGGTAATTATGTTTCTGTTTTCAGAAACGTTAACAAAATTCAATGATTTGCTGAGATGTATCAGTTATTACTTATACATACTTATGACTCAAATTAAGATTCAATCTTTTGAAAATGGTAAAAGTAAAAATTAGCTAAAACAAGCTAAAATAAGCTTTATTCCATGAACAGAGAAAAAAGTAAAATGTATTATTTAAAAAGTACATGTATTTAAATAAGTACAAGTTATCGACCGGTGTTTAGATTATTAATAATCCTGTTGCTGTTGTTTCTTACTCCACTTAATCACAACAGAAACATCTAGATCAAGTCCATGAACCCGAGCGGTTTTAGACTCTGAAGAACTGTAGCAGGACTTGAAAGCAGCTTGATCTCATGGCAACCAATACAAGCCAAGATGTGGGCAGGAGCGGCTTGGGTCACATTGCAATTCGGACAAGAAGGGTAAACTTTAAGACTCGCCACATGTCGTTGAGCTAGAGTATGCCCACTGTGAAGCAATAAAATATAAATAATAAATCAATATAAAAAAAACTGAAACATATTTTGATTTTAAAAAATCAGCAAGCTGCATAAACAATTTTTTATTGAATAATTAATTTTAAATGATCAAGAAAAAAAAATTTAAAATGTATCTTTTTATGTGCATCGATGTATAATTAAAAATATGCTGCATAAAACTTTGGAAGATTAGTTTTCGAATTTAAAATTTTTTACTCTGATCCTGATATTTTTTTTAAGTTTTGAAGTTAGGAAAAAAATAGAAACATAAAAATGGTTAATAAAGAGAGAAACGATAAACACTATGAAAACGAAAGATTTATATTTTGTCTGGTTTTTGAAATATACAATCATCTTTATATATTAAGTCTTTTCCCTTTCAATATTAAGCTATTTTAACTGTCCGTTTCACTGGCTTTTCATTACGAAACCCCGAGAACCTGTAAAAGGAGTTATAAAAAAAAGAAAGATTTATTTTTGAAAAGCGAACATAAATCTTATTTCCTTCAAGACATCTCCCCCCCCCCCCAAGACTAGGTGTCCATCGGTTTTCGAAGAATCATCTATGTGGTGTCGTTAAAAATGATTTTGGGAACAGGTATCATCACAGTCGACGAAACAAGTTCGAACTTTTTGCAACCGACCCAACATTGATCATGCTTCCGAAAGTCATTTACTTTTTTTACTCCTTTTTCATTTCATTTCTTTTTTCTTTATTTGATTATGTTGTTAGGGAATCTCTACAAATTTAACATTGAAAGTGTTAGCAATTTTACCGCGTTTCCTTCCAATGTAAAAATATTTATTTGCTAAAAAAACAGGCTATTAAAAAGGAGTATATTTAGATAAACAATTTGATTTATATATTTTTTATTTAATTGCTTTCCCCTTCTTCCAATGTAAAACAAAAAGTATTGGCATCACCTTCGTTTTTTTAGCCTCAGTCAACTAAAGATCATGACACCTGAGCTGGCAACATATTCCAATTCTTCCACACTCATCAACGTACGAACTTTGAGTCTAGGCAGAGTTAGCGTGCATCAGCCCCTCAATTGGAAGAGTGTTTGATCAATCAATTGTAATTATACTTTTAAATATTGAAATGAGATTTCAAATTAATCTATTGTTTTTTATAATCATATATTAATTTTTAAATACTTTATTAATCATCATTTGATGTTACTTCCAAAACTGAAAATCAAATATAATTTATGTAATAAATTATATTTTATACAGAAAAAAGCACTACGATTTTCTCATTGATATTTTACGTAATTTGTCACTTATTGTGGTAAAAATGCGTCATTTCAACGAATTTTTGAAACAAATTAGATAATTTTAGAGTAAGGAATATAGTTGAATGTTTTATTTTAACATTAAAAGTACAAGTTTGTATCACGTTACAAAACTTTAGGAAAACCATTAAGTCTTATGAAAATGATGTCTAGCTTTATTTTTATTTGAAAGAATCGCACAATACTAAATCGACGTTTTTTAGAAACATTTGCCGATTGAAAATACTAAAAGAAATATTGATACAATTGGTTACCGTTCTTTCAGATCTTCGGCTTCCCTGTATAGAAGTTAATCTAATTAAGTTATGGAATTTTCTCTTATACAGTTAACTCTTAACTAAAGAATAAAATATCTTTTTGCAACTATCAGTTACGGAACTTTTGCCCCCCCCCGCCCCACTTTCATTGTACATACATGAATCCTAACGAAATAGAAAAGTTTATACTTGTTCGTCTTTCAAATATGATTAGAAATGCGATATACCTTACCTTTATGTAACTAATACATGCGAATTTCCATTTTTTCCAAGTGAAAAAAAAATCTATAAGATGTTTAATCTCTTTCAAAGAGAGAGTTCTGAATATTTGTAAAAAAATATCATCATACTGTATTAATTATTATGTAATCCATTGCTTAAATATTTATCGTATTTATTACGTGAATTAATATTCATATTATTTTCTACGCAGTCAAATTGATTACATTTTTTGTCAATTCAATTATTTATTTTCTATTAATTTCAATTAATAAGTACCGATTTCTATATTTTTATTTTCAACTAACAAAAAATATATTTTCATGTAGTTGAAATTTCACAGACCAAGAGCCAAATCTTATCTTAATCTAGCTGAAAGGTGAATGAAATACTGTTAGGAAAAAATATTTTTAAGCATGCTTTTACTTCTGTACGCTATTGTTTTATTTCTTTTGTAATGTCACCAGGTGGTGCTCTTCTCTCTGGAGAATAAGCCAGGGTTTTAGCAAGATAGGTTTGGTAGTTGCAATAAATGAATATATCAAGTGCATATAATTATGGATCCGTCATATCTATGTTCTAATATAATAATGATAAAAACTTAAAATAAGGCCCATTAGCTTTATTTCTGTTTGGTATTATGTTATTTTATCCACATGTTTTTAACAAAATATGTATGAAAGTAAATAAAAAAGATCTCTCACAAGTAAATACTATACTAACTAATTAAAATAGCGTGAAGAAATAAAGTAAAATTCTTTTATTATATTTTCTTATTAAATTTCACATATTATTTCTCATTTAAAAAACATGATCTAGTTAGGTTTAGTTTTAAATTTATTATGAAAAATGTTCGTTTTTAACTATTTACATTTCATGCAAGATAAATAAAATAAATTTTAAACTTAAATATATTGCAAATATATTTTAGTGAATTTAAAGTTTAACTTTTTCACAAGAAACAATTTTTAAAATTTTAAATTAATTTTTATTTTTCAGGAAAAGAAAAAAAAATTAACGAAATTTAGACGATGATTTATATGTTAAAAGCATCTCATGCATTAAAAATCAGAGTAAAATTAACTTATACTATTAATGTAGACTAAATATTTTGGAGTTTACTCCTTAAGAATCGATTTTCATATAAAACCCAGTAGAATAATGACGAGTGAGACTTAAAAAATGCGTTACGTGCTACTGCGCATGCGCTGAATCTCTGTCCGAAAAAAAAAAAAAGAGAAGAAAAATTTTAAACTTTTTCTTCATTTTTAAATTACGATCGGTTTTTTTTCTATCAAAATCAGACAAAAAATAATTACAGAATCTGAGAAATCACTTATTTCGCCACGATACGGTATAATTTTTTTTACTACAAAATAACGAAATTTTGCATTTGTTTTACGATTTTTTCTAAAATGAGCGTATATTGTTGCATTTTTATGAAAAGAGTTTTTCAATCGTTCTGTACGAATTTCTTACCATCAGAATAAATCAAAAGTCTGTACTAAAAAAGTTCATACTTTGTTCTTTTAAATCAATGGATTTAAAATATATAAAATACCAAAACCTTTTTTTTTTGTGTTATTTTTCAAAAAAAATACTCAAAATTTCAACTAAACATTGAATAACTTCGTTATTTGTAAACATAATCTCAGGAAACTTTTCCCCCAAGTGTCAAATGTTGTTATCCATGTTTTGTTCAAGAATTTAAAAAATTGCTTTGAAAGTACTTTTTTTTTAATTTTGTTTTTCGTCTAATATACTTTTAACAAAAATCATTTAAGTAGTTTTTTCCTTATATTTTTTATTCAAAATTACTGTTATTTATTATCTATACGGGAGATTTGAAGAGTATATTTTAAAACTAAACCGTCAAAAAACATTTAAACTTTTAAAAAAATTCGCAAACTCTATTTACAAGCGTTTTTCTTTTTAGCGTAATTGGCGTCGAAAACCCGTTATCGAGCCAAGTGATGATTCATGCTTTAGATCTTTAGACAAAGAAGTTGGCTACAATTACTGAAAATCACCAAATTTGGTGGTATGTATTTAATACTGTTTTGATACGTTGAATAGCAAAGTAACGAAGAATAATTATCAAAAGTAAACTTTGTTTCAACAATACAAACAATATACTCCGTTAGAATATTCCCTTTGTTGCGGTATCTCCATAAGTCAGTAACAGCCTCCAGATAGAGGTAATTGAGTTTACCAGGCTTTCTACTGTTCATCTTACTACAATTGATCAAATTATGATCAACAATATGGATGGAGAGGATATGATTATCTTTTCTCTCAACTGCCAAAACCTCCGGGCACATGCACGTGATCTTCTTGGTAATATTGTGCTATAAACACATTTTGACGCTATCAGAAACATGGCTTCGCAATGAGGAATTAGTTGAAATTGAAAATTATAAACGCATAATACAATATAGAGGACCAAGTATTAATCGTGGGAACGGGGTTGCCATCTATCAAAAAGTGCGCAATTAACAACATAAGCTTATTGGCAATCATGATGATTTTGTGAGAAGAAACTTACCCGGGACGTTAATCAAACTAAATCTAATTTGGGAGATATATGTGCCGTGAGATGCACTTTACCTAACGGTAAACCCATTGTTGTCTCCACAGTTTATATTTCTACCAATCAGAATGTTACTGACATCACAAATTATATCCACGAGACATTACTAACATATACAGAAGGTAGTTATAAACTACTGAGGAAAAAGTATCATGTACTTCCACTTATACTTGGTGACGATTTCAATATTGATTTCGATAAAAACGAAGCATTGGGAACAGTCCAATTTTTAAAATCAGGGCCTAATTTGGATTTTGTTTCTGCTAGAGCACTGGGGACGACTAGGTGATGCGAGATTTTCACGATTCGTAAATCACGTAACTACCGACGTTCACGTATCATACTTTACTCGCCACAAGCCTCTTGTCACAGTTATTAATAATGGTGAGAGTATTAATGCAATAATTACGCAAAGTGATATTAGTAGAGAAATGAATCAATCTTCTTTACAATGTATTCATCTACTATGAGTAACATATATTTATGTAGCATTATTGACGTATATATAAATATATATGTATTATTTTACCAATTAATATGAAAAATGTGAATAGAATAAAGAAAATGCATGCATGGTTTCAGTATTATGAGATGCTTTTATTTACCCTGTTCACCTACTATATAATCAAAGACAATCGTACTTAAGGAGTAAACTCCAGTGGTGCGTCGGAGCCGACACACGCAGTTTTTTTTTAAATGAATCAAAAAGAGAACTCACATTGGTATATATATATATATATATCATTTTATACACTTCTATGCAAATTAAACCCTGTTTTAAATAACGGAATAAAATTATATGAAATCTAAAAAGTCAAATTAATTTTTATTAATAAATACACTGGTGTCCAAAAGTTAAGCATAATTGATAATTATGTGAATAAAGAAGAAACTGTAAATCAGAATGGCCGGAAACGTGATATGCGAGTGTAAAATGGTTATAAACTAAGGAAGCAAATCAAAAGAATGACAATAATTAATTTTACTATCCAAAGTAGCAGTTTGAAAGAAAACTGAGCATAGCAAGGATTCACACTTTAAAGAAAACATTAAATAAAATACTGATGCTGCAGTTTAATAAGGCGTGTGGTCACCTCTGACAGCCAGGCACGCTGCACAGAGATTTACCATACTTGCTATGAGATGATGGAGGAATTGTGGGCTCAAACGATTCCAAGCTTCTTGGAGAGCTCTCTTCAGTCCTGTAACGGAGCTTGGGCGGTGCGAAAGGGCTTAAATTTGTCTCCCGAGCATATCCCATACATGCTCGATAGGATTTAAATCAGGGGAGTTTGCAGGCCACGACATGCGCTGGATGTTTTCCGTTTCAAGGAATTAATCATTCAGCACCGCTCGGTGACATGGCGCATTATCATCCATGAATATGAAGTCAGGACCGACACCACCTTGAAACAAGCCAACATAAGGCTCAAGAACTTCGTCACTATATCTTTGAGCAGTCACAGACCCCGTGTCAAGGAAATGGAGGTCTGTGTGGCCGTCCATCATGATGCCTGCCCATACTATTACTCCCCTTGATAAAAAATGATGCCTTTCCGTTATGTTTCTTGGTTCAAAACGTGTTCCACGTTCTCTCCATATCATTACCCGCCGAGAATCACTACTCAGTCTAAACCGGGACTCGTCACTGAACATCACATTGGCCCACTCTCCCACACTCCAATGTTGATGTTTCAAACTCCAGTTCAAACGAGCGCTTTTATGCGCAAACGTGAGGGGAATGCAAACTGCTGGTTTTCTGGCATACAGAGCAGCATGATTGAGTCTCCTGTAAACATTTTATCTCGAAATTCGTATTCCTGTGGCGGCTGTGAGTGCCGAACCTAGTGCTCTGGCAGTACTGCCCCTCTGACTTTGCGCACTTATTACCAGATATTGGTCTTAGCGAGGGGATGTGACTCTTGGTTGACCTGATACTGGTTGTCGGGTAACATCTCCCGTTCTTTGAAACCTCTGCCACAGTTTTGAGATCACAGACTGGTCCACATTCAGAATTCGAGACACTTCGGTTTGTGATCGTGAGGATTACAGAATTTCAACGATTCTTCCTTTCGTAAACATATCCAATTGGTGTCTTTGTGCCATCATTCACCTTGTTTGATGGTTAACAACGTTCCTTCGCACAGCAGTTGCACGAAACTGGTCTGAACTGCCTATGCTGCATGAATCAGTTTCTCCGCGTTTTGACATGCGCCGGTGTTTCGCGTAGGACGTATTTGACTGAAACGTTTTGCATAAACCCAATGTTTCTTCTTCATCCAATTAATATCCGCAAGAAAAATGGAATAATTTTACGAATATTTACTCCATGTTTTTCGCATTTTACTATTTATGCTTAACTTTTGGACACCAGTGTATGTTATAATGTAACCAATAATTTCAGTTAAATAAAAAAGGCTTATTTTTAATTGTATGAATATAATATTTTAGAACTATACTTAGTTGCAAATTGTCTCATCTCTGCTTGAAACATATAAATAATGTGTAAATGCCAGCGAACTTTTTAAAGAATGTAATTGATATAATTCAGCTATCAAATATTTCTTTATATGTTTTTATCTGTTAAACACTCTCAAAAAGTATTTACTTTTCGACTAATGTTAAATATCTAGCAATTTAAAAACCATTTATATTTTTATGCTGATTATGTTTGTTTTCCAGCTTATTTCATTCAAAAGTATTGCATAAACCAAATATTTTATTGCATTGAAATAGTTTTAACGTATAATGTTTGCCATAGTGTTTAATTTAAGTTATTCTTAATTTTTCGCAATAAAAAATGCCTCTGATGTTTAGACATTTTTAAGTAATGAATGTGTCTTACTTTTCTTCTGAATATAAATGTGGTTTTTCGTAATGCCACCGATCGGCAGTGACAGATTTATGCCAACGAAATTAATCATGGCAAAGCGCTAGATTGTACGCCTGTGGTTATCCGCAGCTTTGAGCACCCTTCAGGTGACAGTACGATTTGGCTCTAACTATTTTTTAATTTAGAGATAAAAACAAATTTCTCAACTATTGAAACCACTTTCTTTGAAAAGCATTTTGGATTCAATAGTAAAAATATAACTTAATACTGTACTTTTTCCTCTCTGGAAGTTGTAAAAACAAACAATAATCCTTTTTTTCTTGAAAAAAAAAAACTACAAAAACTCTTTTTTTTCTCTGTTGAACACATCTGTCCTATTATTTTTATCCTAGCATTGCTAAGCGTATTACTATATTCTGTAAAAGTGAGCCATCATCGTCATTAATCGTTAGAATTTTTCATGCAATTATTAGAATCGAATGATAGCAATACCTGTATTGATGAAGAAAATTATGTTTGGTAATTTATCACTTCTATCCGGAGAGAAGAAAGGTACGAAGAAAAACTTTCATTAAGCTATAAGACATACGTATATGCCAGTGCCTCGTAATTTATTAAATAATCATTCGATTCCAAAAACGAGTCAAACTGAATTAAATTGGATAATTTGCTCATAAATAAAAGATGAATTACAAGGTGTTCACGCAGAGAAACGAGAGATATTATCCAGGACTTAAGTTTTGTTTGTAAGATCTTCTAGGATCACGGAACTCAAAAGAAAATATTTACTTCCCAGACAGAATTTCAAGATACTGAAATCGAGAAAGAATTCGTTTATTTTCATTTCGCATCTTATTTTATAAGGACGACTATACTGAATTCTATGTTCTTACTTTTGACAAATTGCTTGCCACTTGTTCCATTTTGTTTTTAAAGAGTTTTAATAAAGAAATCACTCAGCAAACTCTTTAAAACCCTTAAGGGATTAATACGGCTGCAATAAAAATATGTTAATATTAAGAGATATTTTTATTAAACCTATACTATGACAATTTTCTACACATTTTCCTATGAACAAATTTGTTTTTCTTCACATAGATATACAAATATAGCCCAACATCATAACCAAAACCCAATTGACCCCCCCCCCCAAGAGAAAAGTGCTCTCAGTCAAGAACTTTTATGAATACTAATAATATAAAAAAATCTGCTTTCTAAATGGGGGCGTACCTGTTTTTCGTTATTGCATAATTAACACCCCCGTCACTTATTCATTATTTCAATTATTCTTACCACTACTCAGCCATAAATAACTTTAAAGTCCTTCTGAAAGATCGCTCTATTACCAGTCTCCAAATCCTCCTCGTTGGCTGCCTTCCCGTTCCCTCATAAATAAACGAGTTCCTGCTACCTAATGACAGCGGCGATACCCATGACTGCGACAGCGTTCGCTCACGGAAAAGTTAACTAAGTATGGGCCTCGGCGGCATTAATTCGTCATTAATTTGGCCCTCCATTCCCTTCCAGATCGATCCCGGCCCTTCCACTTGTTTTAATGATCTCTTTTAAAGCTTTCGGATTCCTCATTAAGAAGCCAAAGTTAACGGAAGCGCGCGCCCATGGTCCACCCTCCTTTAGCAGCACGAGGAAGTGATTAGTGATCCCCTCCCACCCATTGTCAGGAAGTCGGTTGGAAATCTGATGGAATTCTGCACGGAAATTTGACTTAAGACCCTCCTTTGCAGTCAGATCCCGTTATTTTTGCTGCAGTGCAATCCAAAAAGAAATGTGGGATTTAATCGGATTTTAATTGCTGAGCTGAAAATGGTTAGGGAGGTTTTTATTCGGAAAACACTTAAGACGATAAGCACAACAACAGGACAACCGGCACTCAAAACAGCATTCTTCCAACTCCGTATCACTGAAAATGAAGGAAAGCCCTCCTGTTACACGGTATTTTCTGAGAAGCATTTCCAGGAAATCGAGAAAGATTCTTCATAACAATATAAACATATTTTGTATAATTAATAATTCATTGATTTAGAAATTTTAACTTAATTATGCTCAAAAATTAAAACAATCGATATCTTTAGCAATAATGTTGTATTTATATTTTAATAAGAAGCATATTACTCTTAATTATAAAATATTTTTCTTCTGGTGTTTGCCCTATTTTTTTCCTATTTGTGTTGGATAAAATAGCACAAGTTTCGGATATACCACTTTTTTACTTTTTGGAATATACCAGTATTCTTATGTGAAAGCTACTTTTATCTTTTTTATAGATTGTTTTTCTGAAATTCATACAATTCATCACAATGAATCATTTAGAATAATCACAGATGTATATACTTGCTCTAAAAATAATTTTTTTTCCTTTAATTTTTTTTATATGGTATACATTGTATGTGAATTCGAGTACTCATTGTTCATAGTTGCACATGTTTTAAATAAAATTCTTCAATCTTTTCAGCGATACTCGTATACAATTTTTTTATTAAGAACTCACTTGAATCCGGAGCAAGAAGACATATCTAAACAGTTAAAATATTTTTAAATGATTGTCCACATTTTAATAGCTTTACATATAATAGTCAGTATTTTTAAAGTACATTTGTTTCAAACGATGCATTCGAAAAGAATCATAAATTTGCTGCAAGGAGCAAATGAATAAATGCAAAGATCTCAAGAAATAGGCAGCGATGCCACGCGAATATTATCCCAAAATCATGCGACTATTCTAAAAATAAAGTTATTTACTGAAGTACTAACATCGTGTGGACTCCTTTATCCTTCCGAACAGCGAATCGATGTACCCATAACTCAACAAATCACTGGAAATTCCTTGAAGAAATAGCCAGTCAAGTATCAATTACAGTGTTGTACATATGTAATTACGAAAGTGTTACAGGTAAAATATATCTTACAAGAATTCTCCTTTATATTATGTCTCATGTTTTCAATAGAATTAATTTCTGATGTGATCTAGGTTGAAATCATTCACTAAAATTGCCCAGCATGTTCCTCAAATATATCACGAATGATTTTGGTGTGGAGATATGGTACATTATCATTCTTAACCCTCTTAGCGTTTGAACGTCTTTTTCCGCACGTCTAGAGATGCTTCGAAAACGCACTACACGTCTTTTTCTGACTTCAAGAGAGTGCTTCAAAAGCGGGTAGGCCGTGTTTTTCTGAAATCCTTTCCCCTCTTTTATGGTTTACACCATGAAAGATAATTAGGGAGGGTTGCGGCGACACAATGGTCACTGATAGGAAGTTTTATGGCTCTCGGGGAACCCTGTGTTTTGACCCTGAAGCAATCGTAAAAAAGTTGGGAAGAATTTCTTTAGACCCCTTAGTGAACAAACTATAAGTTAGTTTTTGTAATTTAGCTTCATTTGAGATATTATTGCGTTTGAATTAAATAAATTCTTTTTGTACTTTTAGCAATTTAACTTTTTTTTTTCAAGTTTTGAAAAATGTTCCAACGTATAAATAAAATATTATGTAACTCACTTTTGATTTTATATTAATTTGAAGTTTTAATAAGTTGGGACTGTAATCTGCTATTTTATATAGTTGGACAAATAACTTTTTAAGTATATTCTCTTTGCTTGATTAACTCGTATTATTTTCTTCATCTTAAAATGATGAAACGGAAAATTAAGTTTTTAAAATATATAAATCTCTATATAATATCTAGAACTATATTTAATTGCTTCATTTTTCTTCTCTTAACCAATGTTTTCAGTTTTTAAACCATGATTATTTCATTATAAGGTGTCAAAAAAGTTAATAAGAAACCGAATGCTTCAAAATTTAAAACCATTTAAACTTTCCAACTACTAAAAATGAATAATTTTTAAACTTTTGCATCAAATTATTTGTAAAAAATTTTTACGCTTTCGTAAAAATAATAATGAAAAAACTAATTCAGATCCATTATTTTTTTTTTTTTAATTTTAAAGCCAGATGTTCAGGGCGCGTATTGTTACAATACACCAAATTATATTTGAATTTAAAAAAATGCTTGAGTTTCAGTTTATTTCAGAGAAAACATGAATGAGGGGTTTTTTATACCAATTCATATTTTTAACCTTGAATATTTGAATAAATAGTAATTAAAAATATTCGGATACATTTACAGTTGACATTTACGCATATAAATAAATATAAAGATCAATTTTAAATTTTTTTAAACATATTTGTTTATGCAAAATTTCTAAATATTTATTTTTTTAAAGCTAACTGAAGAACAAGTAATTAAAATCTGGATATCTATTATAATTAACATTCAGAAAATATCCAGATTTTCATACAAACTAGGAATTTTATATTAGAAATTGTATTTGAAATTTCAGAAAAAAATATTTATGTATCGTGCACATACTTAATTAAAAATTATTTACCATAAGTACTAACAATTCTTCGAATAAAATATTAAATTAAAATTTTAACTTAAGAATCTTAAGCATTTTAATGCATTTCGTAAATTTCGTATAATTCGGTTAAAACTGTATGTTAAGAGCAAAAATTATGCTGAAAAATTTGATGAATATACAATAAATTTTTAAGTAGAAGCAATACTGAGAAGCTAAAACACAGGAATGAAAAATTATGATCATATCTACAAGAGTTTTTGAACTATCTATTTTAAAATTCAGAAAATCTCTGCGTTAAGTTATACTTAATATTAATTAAAAAGTCAACATAAATGTAATGTAATGTTTGAAGACGCATTCATGTACTATTAAAAAAATTATAAAGGGCATTGTTGCGAATGTTAAGAATTTCATATAATTTTAAATTCAGATTTTAACAGATTGACGTAGAAGAAAAAAACGAATATCTAACATGCATGATGCAGTCTGCAATACATAACCTTGATAAACAGAAGACGGTATTTTCAATTGCTAGAGCAGAGCTGGTTTAGGTAGGGGTGAGCTGGGCAAAAAGTGAGGGCCCAGCGGTTTTGACGGGTGCCACACAAGAAATTGCAGTTTTCAGGAAAAATTATAATAATTACAAATACAAAAATAAGTCTTGCTGTTTTTTCATACATTTTTACTAACACGAATTGGGGAATTTATTTCCAATATACTCTTTGTTGTGTTTCACAATATTTAAGGTAACAAACCATAGTCCTTCAGATGTATTTGTGCTACTTTTCGTAAGCCGTTCTCCTATTAAAACTTGTGCTTCCGAAACACACCTTTTGTAATCTTAAGAAATTATATAAACTATAACGGTTAATTTTAATTTATGCAAATTATTAAATGTTCCTATTTAGCCATTTCCGTACAAACAGTTTACATGAAAAAAATATTCGGATTCACCCATTCATTAGGAAATTGTATGATTCCAGCAATAAGTTTTATTTTTTACCGAATAGGATTGCGTCACTTCTGGGATACCTCTAACAGAAACGTTTATATGCTATCGATTGCAAATTAAACATTTTCCCTTCAATTGTGTTTATTTCAGGAGGATCTTTGATTTATTTTATTCATGCAATACAAGATTTAAATAAATTACTTTTTCTTGTCAAACGTATTTGCTTAATAATATATATATTTGCGTATTATATTAAAATTTTGAACTACCCAAAATTATATGTTTTTGTTCCTCTAAAAACTCTTAGTATTTTAGAAATGGTCTTACAATCCGTGTACGGTTTATATGTTCTAAAATGAAAAATATATTTTTATAACTGAATTTTTGTGCCTCGTTTATAAAAATAAAATATTGCTTTGGGCTATAGCTTATAAATGTACTTAAATAAGTGGAGGAACAGTATTTTCACATAATATGAATATTTTTGACTGGAGTAAGTCAGATATTTATATTTCAGTTTCTTTACAATTTGAATAAAAGTTGTAAGCAATTTTATGAAGAGGATATTTAGTATAAACTCCTTGGCTATTTAAAAGTAAAATGTTTTATTTTGATACCCCACAGCTCACATTCTAAAATAAGACTCATTTACAATCATATGATCAGCTTTGGTGATATTTAAATTTTCAAAAATACTCTACATGCACGAAAACATTCTTTCAAAACCATACATCACATCTCATTCTCTGTCTTCTCCACAGCAGGCATTATTTTTTTATACTCAAAAAATTGAATACAGCATTTCCGAATGTTATTTTTTTAAAAAAAAAATAATATGAATACACTGCGGAATTGTCGGTTAGCTTCACTGAGCAAAATTGTTTTAAGTGTACTGTTTTGAAAGACAAAATTAATTGGGAGAAGTTTTTCTCTCATTAGAATTTGTAATGATTGAATTGTGTGAAAGTTGTATTTATCGGTGAATTTTCCGTTTAACACTAAAGAAACAGAAAAATAAAAAATTAAATTTTAATAGAAAATGGTTAGAAATACTTTTACATTTTGAAGAAAAATATATTCCCATTAAAATAAAAATAAAAAATTTGACTAAATTTGCTTTTTGCTCCGTCACAAATGCCTATGTAAAGAAGGTATTTTTGCTTAGTACAAGTTGTTTGACTATGAAATAAAATTTAAATTTTTTCCGAAAAATTAATTTAACATAAAAACATTATTTATAGGATTAAAATATATATAAATTAAAAGTATTGAAATCTCTCTTTATGTTACTTTAAATTTAAAATATAATTGAATAGAGGAAGATTGATTTCATTTCATAAACATAATCGTCGTATGTAACGATACTTCATTTATTCTCTTATTGTTTAAAAAGAGAGAGAGAGATGGTCACTTTTACTCTTTTTACATAGTTACTTTTTAAAAAAACATTACGATGTATTTGTGTTTTCTTAGTCTCATATTCCACAATAAATACAAGGTACTTTTTCCTGGCTCAAATCGTTAGTCCAAAATAGTTTATTTTTCTTAAATTAATTTTTTTAAATTCTGTTTTGTTTAAAATAAACAAGTATTTTTCAACTTTTGTAACAAGTTTCTTTCTTTCGAGTTTTTTTTTTTTTAACTCTTCACTTTTATTGTGACTTAACCGATCAAACAGCCACGTGGACCGCTTTTTTCACCCAAAATTCGCACAAGGCAACGTCACAGCTGTGAACGAGTTGTCTCCCGGTTTTAAAGCAACAAAGAGGCCGAAATGAGTAATAAAATCTTCCCCTGTAGACCTCCCGCGAACTTTTTAAGGGAAAGGAATTAAATGTGTTGCACTTTCGAAGGAATTCTCAAAAAAGAAGTAAACGCTTTCGTAATGATTTTTCAGGACAAGGATGAACACTCAGAGGGTTAATAATCCTACGATTGCCTACATACATGAAATCCATGAATGGCTGAAAAGGGTTTCCAATAACTGAACATATCATCTCCTGTCAGTTATTGGTTCAATTTAAATAGAGGCTCCTTCCATACCATGCAAACACAGCCTTAATTATTATGGAGACACCTTTAACTTGCATGGACCTTATTCACAACTTGCGCCTATTGGATAGGGGATTATACTCTACATTAAGACTCTACTTTTAGTTTGTATTAACCACATTCACGACTCATTTGATTTAGAAATGATTTACCAGTCATCTGTTGTTCAACTGATATGTTCACAAACACGGCAGAAGCTTTGCAGCCGATAACATACTGATTATACGAGCTCGTAAATGCACTCGAGCTGATCAGCACAGAAATTTGCTTTATTGGCTGTCACGAGCATGTTTGGTATCATAGTGTACACCGTATCATATATGGAGGGAGGTAATTGCTGTAATTATGTTTTCTCAGTACACTGGGGAATATTAAATACTTACAATTTCCGAAATGGAATGACCCAAACGTTGAGTTAGAAATAGCAATATGTGTTCAGAGTTTTTTTATTAATTCCCATATTTTTCGATCAGTATACCGTTAGAAAACCCTTTACATGAATCACACTTGAGAATAATTGGAAATATTTAAAGGAAAGTACTCATTTAAACATTTCTCGTAAGATGTTACTGCAAACTATATGTTTACTTATTGCTATCTCCACGACTTTTAATATTCATACATACATATTCATACATAACATTCATACATGCATAATATTCATAGATACATATTCATGCATAACATTCATAGATACATATTCATACATACATATTCATACATATATATCATATATATTATATATATATATATATATGCATTATAATACAAAAATTGCTATTTTTGTGATGCCAGAATTATAAATTCGTTGTCTATTGATTGAAAAAGAGCAACCTGAAATAAATTAACCTTTTATGAAGTTATACATATTTTTTTTTTTACTTTAGAATTTGTTTTCTGTCGTAAAACAAATCCAATCATTTGGCTTAAAAAAAATTATACTCAAACTTAATTTCATTCACTATTTATTATAAATGAAAATTTTCTTTTTATTGTTAAATATTAAAATTCAGTATAGCATTAAATATTCATTTATTCTTGTCTAACATGGGGAATTTGAATTAAATCTCAATTATTCATTGAATAAAATGAGCGAGAAGAGTTTGAAAATGTTAATGGATTTCGTGTGACACAAAGGTGAAATATTCTGTGTATAGTTGCTTTAATTTATTAATATAAACGGAGAAATCCAATGAATAATCAAGATACACTCTCGGAACCATTCAGTGCTACTTCTTATTTAACTCGATGACCAAGTTTCCTCTTTAAATTTTATAGATGCATAAAATTAAGGAGTCCATTTACGACAGAGAAACATCAAATTCTGTTTGTAATTTGATATCAGAATTCATTAGGAAAATCTCACATAATAAGAAATCGTTAGCTGTCCACATCTAGAGCATGCAACCGTAGTATTGAAGCGTGCCAAGCATCACGAAATAATGAAATTGTTTGGGCCATAAATTTGCTATCATTAAAGTTCCCATTGAATGTTTATTGCTAAGTAGTTGCTGACCATACTAAATTCTGTTAGCTGATTATTGTGTTGTTAGTTAGTATAGTGTTGATGCGTTTTGAAATTAAAATCTGCAAACTATTTTTAGTAAAAATTTTAAGACACCCAAAATTGGACTTATTACACTTTTAAATCGGAGAGATTATTTATACTTCATCAAATAAACGGTATTATTGCTTGAGATATTGGATTTCTACAAATACCAGAAGGGAGAGGTACAGAAATCTCTTTTTATGTAAAGTAACTAAATGCCATCTATAGTAATATTATTATTCAATGTAAAAAAATCTTATGATGTATAATAATCTGATTAATGTTTTGTTATAAAAACAAACTACTGATTTAACAACGTATTATTTTGTTAGATTTAGCATTACGAATTTGCATATAATTTCTTATAATTTTAACTATATGTATACTCTGTCGTCTGTAACGCTCTTCAGAAAATCATTTATTTGAATAAAATTTATTTTTTATTTATGATTTTGTACACGCACACACACACACACACATATATATATAATCAAAATTTCTCTACAAGAGAGAGATCAATTAACATGATTAATACTTAAAAGAATTTATATATATATATATATATATATATATATATATATATACTAGTTATCTTAGGTTTTATAACTATTTTGTGAAAATTTATGATTTATATAAAAAATATATTAATTAAAATCAAAGGTGTACTTTCTTCTTTTGTGATAATAAAATGATGCAAGAAACACAAAATTTTTATAGCCTAAAAGGGTCTGTACATTACTATTTAATTTTTCTTGCCATATTTCTAGAGGAAACTCACATTAGATTTAATCCTTATGATTGGATTGAAACTAATGCGTTTAATGTCAGTTTTTACTTCATTTTCGAAGGTATTTGAAAATAACCTGAATTTTAATGTGATGATGACCAAATATTATACATTTTAACACACGAAATGAGTAATAATTGGTCTGCATTGAATCTAGAAAACACGGTGTATGAGGTAAAACTACTCAATCAAACCTCATATTTTTACAAGGGAGCTTCACGGAACGTGGCATTATTGGGATAGAGAATAACATCTAGCCTATTTGAGATACGGTAGACTACACGAAAACGCAGGTTAGAGTCTGTCTGAAAACAGTAGAAATAGGCATCGATGAACAGCTTAGGACACAGGCTTCCTTATGAGTTATATCTTGTACACTGCATACACAGTGAGCAAAATATTCTCGTGTTGAATTTCGTCGTGGATGGTGGTAGTTCAAATGGACGACTAGCATTATATCATGGCTTTACAATATAGTACATAACATAAATCGCATCTCTTTGTCAACCTGTTTCAAGAATAAAGATTTTTAACCATAAAAAGTCAGAAAACACAAATAGAGACTCGACGATCCCTTTTATATATTATAAATTGTTGTGAAACTCAAAGTTCCAAACTTTTAGTGAAATAAAATGGTTCCAATTAGTTCTCTTTTCTTGTATTTCACATAGCTTTGAAGGATTCGGATATTTCTAGCATAGCTGGATTCTTCTGATCTTGTACTTTAATGGAAACATCATCTCAAAAGTAGGACATCGAAACTTGGTTTTATCGTTTCAACTTCTGTTTCCTTTTCTGATTTTTGGAATTGTTGACAATATGCTCAATCTTCAGATGCATCATTTCCATTAATATGATTATACTACTGTTGTGTTCCATTAATTTGATATTATTACTGTATTACCTTTGTCGATCAAAAAACAATACCGTATAAGTTATAGATTACCTTGTTACTCTAATTTGTCTCTATTTTTCTTCAGAAATGCCCTCATTTTACATACATTTACATACATTTTTGGCAAATGATTGCGTTGTTACCATAGAAATACCTAGCTCCCGTTAATTATTTTGTTGTGAGCAGTTATATAAATGAAAAGCAGTGGAGTAACGTACACTCCCGCATTGCTGGGGACCCAGGGACTCTAATGGGCACCCAGCACAAAAAAGTGTCAGCTGCTACACACACATCCAGATCTTTTCACTGTAAGTAACAAAAGTCTCGCGAGGGGTATCTCTGATGTTCTGATACCCCAAAGCTCAAATATTAACATTGGTACGGGAAAGCGTTCACACTAGATCCTACATACATAAAAAAATGTTATAAAAATTAATGAATAGAAGTGTGTGTTTACATTTGACCATGACAGTTGACGAGTGAACATGCAACTATGAATCCATCTTATAAGCAGATTTTTCAAGCCCATTGAGAAAATTTTGTCCGGGAATGCTTACAAAGATTATAATGGAGCCTCTGATATATGAGTGACGGCGCTCATCAATGTAATGGTAATATTTTTGACAACCATGGGCTTCCGTTTCTGCGTTTTCAACCTGAACCTGAATGGATGGACACTCTACACACATTAACTTACTTTCCCTGCCATTTGTTTTACCAACCTCAATACTAACGGAAATATCTATGTTGTCAACATCAGAGATATCCAATATTCTGATTATGTTTCATAAAATCAGCATGAATTGATGGAGATCGTCGAGAGTTAGTGATTTTCAACATTTCCATGTCGAGACGAAGAATCTACGATGATAATCAAACGGTATGTGTAATAATATTCTATTATATATATATATCCCAATAATTCGAAGCATACGCTCTGTCTGCAGAAAAGTTCTTGATATTTCAAACCACAGCAATACGTTTTGGTACACTCAGTATTTCGCAGTAAAATCTGGGGCTGGCCAGACTACAACACGCGATAATTCAAAGTTATCGTATGAAACTCTTGACAATTCGTACACTCACTATTATGTGGAGTCCTGTAGAAAACTTGTTGGAGCTTTCATGTTTTATGTTGTACTGTCTTTGCGTGTCTTTAATTTAACGTAGCTCTTTTGATGACAGTCTGCCATCACTTCTTTGTGTTCCCCGGTTACTCAAGCAAAAAGATACTTTTATCGCTTTCCTTCTTCGATGAAATAGTCGGCCGCACTTGTTGTCTGACGTCATATCTTTCGTTAACACGTGGCACATGTGTTCAGAAAGTATGATCCGCTATTGTGAAGAAGAGATGCGTAGGATTTTGTATCTTGCGTCGGAGTCACATAACGATTTATGACTCATCTGTATGACTTATGGCATGCTGCGACAAATAGGGCATGATCCGGATTGATCCCTACTTTGAAGAATCAATGGTGTTGGGGAAACCTATAACAGCTTAAACAGATTTTTAAAGATAACATATTTTTTCATCAAAAAAGATTATGTACAATATGTGTTCTTTTAATACAGGGCTTTAACCTTCTGTATAATATTTATACTGTATAATATGTACTTTTTAAAAATACTTTAGGATTATTTAATACAAATGTAGAACTGTTTTTATTACATAATTTCAAATTTTAAATGTGTTAGAAAAAAATTTCTCTTCGTGTATTTTGGGAGTTTTTTCCTACCTTCTTGATGATTCGAACTTTTGATAATGTGGCATTTTTCATCAGTCCCTTCAACTTCGAATTATCGAGAGTGGACTGTACATACATATATATAATAGAATTGATTTTACAATAAACTCTAGAACATAATTGTATATAAATATTGTGTGTCTGGCATTTTAAAAGATAAATAATTTAATTTTGTTACAAAATTACTGGTGCAAAATTCAGGTTTAAATTTGATTTTTCTCAATCTTACAAAAAAAGTGGTTGTTGGACCCATCAAATTTCATAACCATCTGTTTACAATTTTTACTAAAGCTCCAAGCAAATAATTAAATAATAAATGCTATCGGTGAAGGAATTTTCCTTTGAAGGTAGCAGTTAATTATGTATACCTTAAAAAGATTAAATTATGCATGTGATGCCTGTCAAGGTCTAATACGAAAAATTAAATAAAAAATGAATAGCAGTTAATGAAGTTATAAAAAATGTTGAAGTTTATTAATTTAAAAACGATTAATTAATTTCTTACATCAGCATTATTATCTTCAAATATTTAATGAACACATGCATGCAAATCCAGACCATATTATAGTCATAGCTGTAGCGTTGAAAATGCTTCTGTTGATCTAAATTGAATTAATGAAAAATTTAAAACTATGATTTATAAAAGGGATAATTATATTTGAAAAACGAAAAAAAATGTATATATAATGTATGTATGCATTTAAAAAAGATGTTTTATTCACGAAATAATTCAACGGTGGTACATTTATTACAATTAATGAACTGTAGAAGTCATTTCTGATATACCTGGACGTCCCGTGTAACTTTTTTTTCTAACTTAGGTTAAGCATACATTTCAATAACAGTTGTGGATTATTGAAGTACAGGTTCAATTCTATTCATTAAGTTAAGCGATATCTTTTTTGACAGTATAAATTATATGCTTGAGACACGAGTTTTCAGGATATTTCTGAAACAAAATCATGTTTTTCTCTAAAGTATTTAAAATATAAGAGAAAATAATTACTCACCTGTATTGACTATTCACTGATTAAATTTACCTATCAGGTATTTAAAATATAAATGACTAAGTTCATTAAAACTTTTTTGCCTTTTTTTCACATTGTATCAATACGCATGATGCAAAGCATATTCAATTAGTTTTAGCATTTTTCCTCATTTCATTTTTATAACATGTTATCATTAAAGAAAAAATTTTTTCTTCAACATTTTGATGGTTAGCCTCTAACAAAGGAAAATAATTCTGTGAATTTTGATATTATTCTTAATTTCAATTAAAAAGTTAAGAGTTAGTTAAAATTTCAATCAGCAAACTCTACGTTACCTGAATTTCTGAAGTTTTGATAACAACTCAGAACTTTGTTCGTATGAATTGATCTAAATTACAGGTTCTGTTACTACTAGCCCTCGTGATATCTTAGAAAATCATTATTTTGAATACACTACGCAATCATTTGGAATTCAAGAACATTACATATTGTAAAGAAGCATAAGTAATAAACATATCAGTGACGCATACAATAATTTTTCAGTGAGTAAGGGGCTCGAGGGTCGAAAGTCCATTATTCTCATTCTCCAATACGCCGCAAAACACATTCTTTTGACTTTATCGTTTGACGGGAACAAAAAACAGTAAGGAAAAATTTATTAAATAAATAATCAGTATTAATTAATAAAAATTATCAATAACAGATAATTAAATTTTGCGTCTTTTATACATAGGATTATAGCCAATCGAAAAAAAATCAAGGGTGATGAGAGGAGGGTTCCGTACCCTTGAACCCACCCACCCCCTTGTGTGTGCCACTGAGACATATAAAAAGTATTATAAATAATCATGTAAAAATCATTATGAAAAACAAGTAAATCGTAAATTATTACATAAGAGGTTAAAATTAAAAAAACACCTATTTCAAATTTATTTCAAAACATACTGTTTACATAATATAATCCACTAAGTTTATAAATTAGGTAACACTGATCTTGCTGAGAGGATAAGTTATTTGTATGCAGCATCAAAACGTTACATAAGGAAGAGAAATAATTTTGTACATTCAAATAATTACAAATGATATGTTATTATTCAAAATAGTTTATTTGCATAATTTTAGGGGGGGGAATACTGTAATAAGCAGATTTGATTTACTTAAATGTTTGAAGAATTTTACGTTTTGGATTAATAGGAAATTAATTAAGGTATTTAAAAAAACAGAGACATAATTTTTTAACACGTTCATGAAACAAATGACGTTATCTTCAGCAAGAGAACGAGTGGGGTTAAATGATAATCAAAATCCAAGAGAATTGTTCTAGAAATGCGAAAAACCAATGAATGAGGCATAATTAATTATTCAGATTTATCGTTAATAAGGAAATATGGAAAAGTAAAAAAATGTGAAGGAAGAAGGGCAATTAGTGGTGATTTATACACTGAGAATTAAATATATTGAATTAAAATGGTTCAGACTTTCAGATTTGAGTATTCTTTATTATTTCGTTTTCTTTGTTTAGAAAATGTGCTGCCAAGAAATGTTTTTTTATTTTCGTTTTCAAATTTTGTCTTTATTTATACGAATGAAATCTCAATTGTCTCATTTTTATTGAATATAAGATGTGAAGCTAAGTTCGAATGTGATTTAAGTAATGTGTGAGGTAGTTTTATTCGAAGAATATTAAGTTGCTGTGTGGATAACAAGGAATGTGAATAATTATATTTTCAATCAATTTGAAAAAGTGTTAATTAGAAAGACAATGATTTATGC
The DNA here is from genome assembly GCA_019973975.1 of Trichonephila clavata. Classification (NCBI taxonomy): domain Eukaryota; kingdom Metazoa; phylum Arthropoda; class Arachnida; order Araneae; family Nephilidae; genus Trichonephila; species Trichonephila clavata. The sequence continues at coordinate 204,583 of BMAO01019672.1, read as the reverse complement.
TGCTAAGATTTCATTTCAAAGAATTACTCTTAATTGTAATTGTATTAATTTGTAATTTATTTTAGTTCGTACTTTTCTTTTTTCTCAGTACAGAGCAAAATAAAATGTAATGAAACAAAACACACACATATGAATTAAATCTTTACTCCTCATCGGTTAAGAAACAACTTATCATTTATTTATTTATATTGCAGTAAGAAAATTTGAAATACGATTTTTAAAGAAGAGTTTCGAAAAATAGTGCCATCTTGGAATATCTCTCTTGTAAAATGTTTCAAAAAATGACAGTTTTGTCTTTTATAATAAAGGTACATGGTTATCGAGGAAAACCAAATTAATACTGTAATACGCGATAGATGAGATTGAGTGAGAAGCCGCGTAAGTTGGGATATAATTTCTCATGTAAATATATATAAATATAACTTTTAGTTGGGGCCGGATAAGAAAATATTAATTTGGGAAAAAATGTTCAATCAAATCTTAGGTAACCCAAATACAAAAACACAAACCGAAGTTATTTTATTGTTGATGGTTTCTAAAATTTAACAAAGTAGTCTGCCGGCTCAAAGTTTATTTTCTTTCTCCGGCTTAATTTCTTCGAGCCATACTAATACTTTTTTATTCCCTGTTTTGTTGAAAAAATATGCTCTGCGTTGGAGTCTATATTTTCTATAATTTGTAACCTTCTTCAATTAAACTGACGCCTTATATCAAATTCCCAACCATCATTATATTTCTGACTAAACTGGGTCTATAAGGACTCAAGTTCTTTAATCTCTCGCTCTTTCTCATGCATTTCTATGAGCTCATCAATTGTCAGCTACTTATTGTGGCAATCCGGCATTTCTTGAACGACATAACTATCCAGTTCTAGATTTATTTGCCTGGCAAAATCGACAATTTCTTCAATTAAATTACAAATGTCATTAAGCTCTAGGACTGTCCTTCTGAGTTTCATGGAAAATTAAAAATAAAAGAATTGACGAGATTTTAAAATTGCGTAAGTCAGGGGACCGTAAGTTGAGGTATTAAAAAGTATTTTATCTTACATTTGTAGAATTGATTCTGATTTCTTTGTACGGTTTTTTTTGTAATTAATTGTAATTACTTAATCTTTATAGTTATAAGATTTATGTATTTTTAAATACTGATTTTTTTTTCAATTCATGTTATTCCTAGGGATTTAAAATAGTGTTGAAGCCTGTATTGTCTTTTTAATTTACTTATGAATGCATTATTAGCATGTGTTTTGTTTGCCATTTGATTCCCCCTTAACGTAAAATTGTAAATCATGTAAAACATTGATGGTGAATGATAAACTATTAAAACATGTATTAATGTATTTTTACATAAAATTAGAAGTAAATAAAGGCGAGAATTTAGAAAACCCTTAGTACAAATAGTTGTTTCAAAAAATATTTACAAAAATAAATATTACACTGAAATAAAAATTGTAAAAAATAAATTTTACAATATAAGTAAATCTGACAAAAAAAATGAAAAAAATGTTTGTGGCAAAAAAGCAATATAATTTTACTTATAAATGAATGCTTGCGTTTGAATTTTATTCAAACACTTAATCTCTTTAATGTTATTTTTTAACTGAAATAGCAATTATTGATTTAATTCCACTATGGAAACTAATCAAAATAAGAGCTACATTTTATAGCCCAATTTTTGGTATTTTCTTTTTAGAGAAAAAACTGAAGAGCATTTAGTTTGATAAACACATCATGATAGTCTAGGATTGCCAGAAAATTTCAACAACACTGAAAACTTTTGGATCTGAAGTTGACATTTTCTCTACTTTCAAAATTCGGATTTATTTTCACTACTCGTCATACGCTTGTTTATATCACACTTAAACTTGTCTTTTCTCCATAAATAAATATTTTTTGGAGAATTAGTTTTCCATTCCCCTTCGTATTCGAGATTTCTCACAGAATTTCATGATTTTTTTTCTACCTACTTTCCCTCAGAACCGTCTACGCCTCTCTACTTAATGATGCGTTATCACGTGATCTTCCAGTCAATAAACTTTAATGTTTTTTAAAAAGCCATTAAAATGGCATCCGACACGTCGCGTGAGCTCTACCGTTAGCACTGAAAACGTACCTAGGTGCGTTCAACGTACGTGCAGATGATTTGTGTGTATGTATGCTCTTTTCTGTAAGATTAGAATCTCATTTATCCCAATGGAGATCATTCAAAGAGCTCAAATGAAAAGAAATCACATTATAGTATGAATTGTTTATTATTCTCTATGAATATCAATGTCGTTAGTAATTGCTTCGAATGTTATGTTTCAGTTCTATATAATTGGGTAACTGCAGTTGATATCATTAAGAGCAGCCAACTCTAATGTTTAGAAGCTTAAATTAGTTCAAAGAATGTATTGAATTGCTTATTCCTATCAATACAACTTATGGTTATTTATACAGGTTGTTGTGTTCCTCTAAAAGTATAATGTATCCGATATCATTTTCCGTACAATAGTAAAACAGATAGAGAGTATGTGTGCGTGCATTTTTAAATATTTAAGTTCATTCACTTCTAATTTTGTTTTATTTATTTCAACAACAAAAAATACTGGCTTTAAAAATTTTAAGGAAATACAAATAAAAATAGTAGAAAATAAATCTATAACAAAGATTCTCCTATCCTGAATATTTTTTTTCTGTTTAGTTGTGTGATTGCACTGAAATTTTCTACATTGATTCATTTTTTCTCCTAAAATTATTTAGTAATGACATATTGTTATATATCTTAAAAAGAAGCACAGGCAATGTGTCAAATTTTCTTGCTTTATTTTACCGCGAATACATATTTTTTTTTAAAAAATTGGTTTAGTTTCAATTAAATTCATATTGGAACTAGCCAAGAGCTATTTTGCCAAAAATCTCATAATATTTTAAAATTCGTTTAAGTGATAATAGTACACACATCTATGTATTTATGTTTCACTCCCCTTATCTTCACAACTCGACAAAATTTTATTTTTATATATGTACGTCAAAAATCATATTCTATCTAAAAGTTTCCCTTATTCCGCATAAGAGATCTATAGAGTTGGTTCGATTTCTTTATATAGGATAACCAATAGTTTATTATATTTTAACCATAAATCATGAAAACTAAAAACTAAGGAGTTCTTTCTATTTAAATAAATATATTGTAAAACCTCAACTTAGGATATAAAAATAAGCTAGTGGGAAATAAGCACATGTACGTCAAAGCAATATATAAACATATGCTTATTTAAATGTTTCATTACACTTGTAAATCTTTGGCTTTAGTTTTTTTATAAACCGTGTGTTATTTTTTACAAATTTTTCTTCCGCTATTACATATATATTTTCTTCTGAAAGGGAAGGTTGGGGTCCAAGAATACAAACAAAACATACTTCATTACTCTATGTCGGTGACAGCTATTGAAAACGAAATAGTGTAACATTTTCGTCAATTGACTTTAAATATATGTAGAGAGAGACATTGGATTGTTGTTCTTGATTTTCGGTTTTGGAATTTTGCATTTTATTTTACGTTGGATTTTTTTTGACGACATCATTTATTATATTTATTACTATTATATATATATACATATATATATATATATAATTCAAAAATATACACAAAATAGTTATAAACCTAAGATAACTATAGTCATGATAGTATAAAGTCTTAGCCACAATAGTACTATAGCAAACTCCTGGTCTTAGGAACCAGGATTGCAGGTTTAAACGAAGTGTTTCGGCCAGCCATCCTTCACCTGTATTTGCCAATACTCTGGGACATAGGAAAAGTAAGAAATGTATAGAGAAGTTTAACTATTCTTACAATTAAAACCGTAACCTATTAATATAAAACGATAATATTATAGCCTATAATAATTATTAGAGTATGTTAAAATCAAAGCTAAAACAATTATATATATACAGTGGTGACCAAAATTGGGGACTTTTTAAAATTGTTATATTTTTTAAGTTTTTTACGCTTATAGAAAAATGTTATGTTGCATAAAATGCAGTCTTTTATATCAGTTTAAAGAAAACTTCATACTAAATCCAATTAAAAAAACCAAAATTCAAATATTTGCAACGCAAAAAAGTTATGCTGCAATAACAATCGATATACATTAGATATTGATGATAGCAGTGAGTTATCAGCGCTTAGTAGGGTAGTTTTTGTTTTTATTACAGCTTCATATCAATATTTCATTGAGATAAAAATAATTTTAAGCTCTTTCTTCGGTATTACATGATGCCAGGAAACAAATATATCTTCAAATAGTTGCCTTTTATTTTATGAGTACCTCATTCATACAAGAGTTTTCAAAAGCTGCCTCAAAATTTCGATAGGATTGAGGTTAAGACGGTTTTCTGATCAGGACGGCAATGGCATTTAGTCAAGAAGCACCGACATCAAATAAAAGAGTAAATTGGACACCTAGAAAGAAATGTGTGGCGAGAAAGTGGTATTTTTTATGTTAAAATTGCAAGAAAAGGGAGTACATGAGTGACTACCTCTTGGGACTAAATTTTATTTATGATGTCAGGAGACCATTTTAATAAAAATTAAAGCAGGAAAAGGCCGACAAAGGGTCACCACATTTGTTGATGACAAAAGAACAAAATTACTATGTCTCCAAGATAAGGGAATGTCATCTGTGGTCATCAGAAGTTATTCGAGTGATGCTGGAGTTTTTGCCTGTTAAAAAGCAATCAGAAGAAGATTAGCAAACGTTAGACTAAGATGTAGAATTCCTGGAAAAAGCCTTATCTCGACTTACAGCAGCGCTAAAAGAGACTACAGTGGTAAAAGGAATACATTAATTGGACAAATGATTAGTGATCACAATTTACATGGTGGACTGAAACTATGATATCGTTATTCGGTAATGATGGTCGAAAATATGTAAGGCGTTAAATAGGAGAAATACTACATCCTGACGGCATCCAGGCAATTGTGAAGTACCTAGATAGTCTTATGATATGGTTTTGCATGCTTGTTGAGAAAAAACAGAATCCATTAAATAAAATAAAATAAATCTAAATGAAATAATAAAATGAGATTGAGCGTTTGCTATTCTTGCCTTTGCTATTTGCTTATTAAGTGGTATCGGGAATCCAGCCTGCAATTCGATTCGAACTTCGTTCTCATAAATCTCGCAACCATGTTTACTGAGATAAGAAAATATTATTTAACTGAAAGTTACTGGCATTCGTATAAATTATAATGAACTTTAAGACTCCCCAGTTAACATTATTAGGAAAAAACGGATCTTGGTATATAATTTAGCTAAGAAAAAGATAAGCTACTGTTTGTTAAAAAAAACATAAATTCAGAATTCATAACAGTTTTAAGAGTATTAAATGCGAAGAATTAATAAAAATGTTAGAGATATAGCAATTAAATAATATTAAATTACGTAAGAATTGAGAGGGAAAAAACAAATTAAAAAATATGTTACCAAGTAATTAATAAAAATAGATTTTGTTAGTAAAATATATTTTCTTCCAAATTTTTTATTCAGAATAACCTGTTTCCATGATTCTCAAACTTTTTCGAACAACGGTTTTCCCAAAGCGTATTACACTAAGTCGAATCAAAAGCATTCCCTATATTCCTCCGTGACCCTTTAGGAAACACCACACAGCAGTTCCCATGGCGCCACGCATACTTTGGGAAGCACTGATTTATGCGATAACTTCCATTGAAAGCTCAAGCCGAAAATAATGTTTCTAACGCCACTAGAAGTTTTAGGATGAAAACTATTCGTCACACGGGAAAAACAACTTATCACTCAGTTTTGAATAATGTTGCAAGATTATCAGCTAATAGATAAAGGTGCTATTAAACTAGAACAAATTGTGCTGCGGTAGAAAATAAGGTATTATATTAGTCGATAATATGTATAATTTATGTATAACTATACATTATATGTATAATTATAATTATCTATATATATAATAAATTTTATTAATAGATATTTGTATAAAGAAAAATTCTAAATAATTAGGATTAAATTTCCATAGTTTATTAATAGGTTATTATTATAAAATTATTATTTTTCCTAGATGGTTTAGTTACCTCCAAATTCTAATTTTAGATAAAATTATTTCCACTTTTAGTTTTTTTTAAATTTATTTTTTTAAATCAAATAAATCTTAGTGTCCCAAAGATAATGGTAGTATGTTAACAATTCTTAATTTATCATTTCTATTATTTTCATACTTTTGCTAAGTGCTACTATGCAGCCATTCCTTTGCTTTGAATTTGCATTTGGGTCCAGAATCTGTCAATAACTTGTTTATTGTACTCAGATTTAACGCGAAATCTGCATTTTTGAATGCAATTTTTAGGTAAGTTTCCTTTTTCTCATAATGGATTTAGATTTTCTACCCATTATTTTCAATAGGATTTTGCTCAGTATTATTAATAGAAAGGGGCAAGGTGGGCTGGCCACAAAACATGTTCAACCCCAATTTTATATAATTTTTTTTATTAATAAGCTCTCCTAAGTCAGCAATGTTTATAATACTGTAGCATCCACACTTTTTATATTTAACTCTATTATTTTAATTTTTCATATATCCTTTAAAACTCTATTGTCTGGTTATCTTGCAATTTCAATTCTTTTCAGTTTTGATCATGTTTATTCATCTCTCTCTTTATATAAATTTTGACTAATATATATATATATATATATATATTAGTGTTTCGAAAAAGAAAATCTTATATCAGAAGAGTTGAATATTTCTGAAATAGGACACAAATTTAAAGTTATTTAAAATCTAATTATGCTGTCAAATTGATTGCTATAAAATTACATTGAAGAAAATTTATTTAGATGTACTGAAAAATTTAAGTATGCTATTAAAATTTTACTGACGTATAAGAATTACTAATACTTAATTAATGTCACCTATACTTGATAAACAAAAATTTTTAGTGGCAGAATAGATTTTAAAAATAGTAAGTCAATCAAAGGATCACTTCATGTATATTTAATTCGGTTCTTCCCGGTATTATCGATATAAATGATGCCAAAATAGATGCAAGATTTATGTTTGAAAGAAAGAATTATTTGAGTTTACCTGAAGTTTTTATTATAATTTTTAAATAGTATTTAATTAATAAAATTTTAATTTTTATTATAATTAATAAAAATATGTAAACCCTACGAATGCAGGCGATTTATTTATTTTGTATAAAATTGAGGATTATTTTATTTGCTGTTTATAATTGTGTTATAGGAAATGTATTAATTATGTGTATGCGACTGTGATAAAATTTTACATAGAACATTCAACATTATATCATCCTTGCCCATGGTTAAAAGTTAGTTTCTTCTTTACTTAGCTAGTATTTATTCAAAAGAACACTTTGCACAGTACTGGTTCCAGAAAGATTTCCTTCGTTTGTCATTACACAGATTGCAATATAAAGTCATAACAATATTTGATATATATAAAGCATGCAAATGAATGGTTGGTTTTAACATCGAATTAAAAATTTATATCTGTTTATAATCAAGCAACTGTCATTATGGGTGCAGTCCTCACTCTTGTCTGTTACCCATGATATAAAAACATCGCGATGTTTGACGTTTAAATCATGTTAAGGAACGTTTTTCAACCGCTTTCCTTAGTTTCTTTTTTTTTTAAAAATTGCAAAAAATCATTACATTTTTTAATTTTATTATTAAATACGAAATGGAACAAAACAAAATGTGTAGGTTTTAAGTTGAATTTTTAATTTTTTACAGGTGTAAAAGCATTTAGTTTTTAACATAAGTTTACAATCCCGAGTTATCTCGAGCAAATGGAAAAAAGTCAAATATTAGTCTTTGTATGATAGTTTTTCAAATAAAGGACAACACAAAGTGATACCTGATATTCTGTACACTGGTATCTGGCTTTTCTTACTGGCTTATCTCTGTAATCTCTTTTACGGGAACATAGAGTGCACTGTCTTTATAAGGCTATACAATCGTCTTCAATAAGGATACATACAAAAGAATCACTTCCACTATTTTCTATGTTCACCACTTCATAATCACTATCTGAAAAATCATCACTTTCACTATCTTGCATCATCACTGTTATTTTACTTTTCTTCAACACAACTATACTTCTTTATACATTAATAATCCACAAGCCGACGTGTACAATATAATAGAGAAAACACGGGACGAGTCCCGCTAAAAGAATCCGAAGAACAATTCTTGGCAAACTATCAATCAAAGCTGAATATTTTCTTTCATTTCCTCCACGCCGAGTAAAAATGTGATAAAACAAATCGTACTGACAAATTCTGCTTCGCCCAAGTTTTCTCGGGGTAATAATTAATTGCAATATGTACAAACCCGAGATAACTCGGGATAAACAGGCAAGCGGTCAACCCTTAAATGCACAATGTTGCCAATTGTCTATGTTCCAGCTCCACTTAAATTTATTCAATAGCCTGATTGTGAGCATTTCCAAATGCACGCAGCTAATCAGACAACAAATAATGTTAGAAAGAAATAAACATGACTTTTAAGGGCTAGGTTTTTTTTTTTTTTTTTTTGACATTTTTCCGTGTGTTACTTGGAGAGATATTTCCTGATTTTGAGTTTCCAAAAACGGAGTGATTTATCTAATTGAAACAAATTACTTCATATCTGTTGTCAAGTTAGCTATCAAAATTTGATGTTGTATTTGGAAATTTTATTAGATATGTGTCAGATTCATGGGAAATACTGTGTGTTGTCAGAAGTCTACACACACATGCAATTTTTTTTTTAAAATAAATACTCAGTACTGGATTTTTAAAATTTATTTTTTATATATACTATGACTACATTCCTACAAAAAATAAAGTTTAAATTTAAAAAAAATTCTGCATTTATGGGTTAAAATTTATTTGTAACTATAGATAAGCATCACGTCAAGTAACGAATTACGGGATTCATGTGATTTAACAACTGATCAGTTTTCCTGAAATAAATATTAACTACAGGTTTCTTTTTTTTAAAAAATAGATACCAGTTGAGGTTGCTGTATAAGAGCAAACCAGCTACATTTCATCACTGTTTGCAATCGGTATTATGAATGCATTGCAACATTTGAAAAAATGCAAGCATTTTGAACCAATTAGAAATCAAATTGTGTTAATATATATGTGTTCCAACAAAATGTAATATTTTGTTTATTTTATCTCCTTTTTTTAAAATTTTCCTTTTCCTTCACATAGATATCATTTTCCAATTATACATTGGCCGCGGTAGCCTAGTGGCAAAGGTAACGGACTGGTGGCCGGCGTGTCGTGAGTTCGAGCCCAGTGCCGCTGAAGATCCGCCGTGTAGGGGGAGTGATGCACATTCAATCTTTCGAGTGCTTAAACGTCCTCCCGTTTGTGTGGTGGGGTAATTAGGAGAGGAGAGTGCCAGCTCAGGTGTTGTCCTCGTCACTAGACCATGGTTCAAAATTATGAGGTCCCTCGTCAAATGCCCTGATGCAGAACCAGGGCTGTAGCTACCGATTATACTTGAACAGATTATTATTGAAATTGCACATTTCCATACATAGATTTCGCATTATTCTAATAATTTATAAAATTCTGGTAGAAATATTTGGCACGAATCTTATAAGTGTATTAACGACCGATTTAGGAAATACAATAACAATACTTGAAATGCTTTTAAAGTAATGAAACTGAATAAATTATTCCGTATTCCATTTCAATAGAATGGATAAATATTTTAAAACTCTTTTATTTACAAAATCATTTTGTGCAACGCATTTGTATTAGTTTATTTTGTCTTTCTCGCAGTTTCTTGGAGGATCTCTTGCGACATACACTTTGGTCTTTTCAAGTAGAAGATATATTGTCTGTTTTCTGGATTTTGACAAATCAATAAGTTAAAGCTCATTATTTCGAAGATCTTCTATTTCTGAAATAAAATTAAATAGTATTAGTGGTATAGAATTGATAATTATGTATGTAGGTAGCTCAATATGTGTTTTTTAAAGACCTTTTCTTCTAAAATTTGGAAAAATTATTTTAAGGTTCTAAGAGAATATTTTTCTTATTTTTATATCTACGTAAAAATTGAATATCTGTAAAAAATATTACTTCATAATCATGGCTATTTTACATTTTAGTATGCAAATAACCAGTATTTAGGTTATTAAAGGTTGAATATTTACTAATTGTAATATTAAACAACGTTTGTTTGTAAACTTTCACCGTATTTAAGTATAATAAATACTTTCATCAAAAAAATATTTTGCAAAAATCCTTAATATTCAATAAAGCAGCTATTTTCAAATTGTGGGGCATTCCCTCCTAAAGGCTAACCCAACGTGGGGAGCAGGAGTATATCGAAAAAAGTTGGAAACAAAAAAGATTATTTAAAAACAACTGGTGTTAATTTACTGAAAGGAAACAAAACAAAATATATTCTGAAATAATAAAAAAATAAAATACATTTACACTAATCTTAATAATATTATAAAGTGAGTTTGTTTGTTACGTTTTCACGCCTAAGCCACTGAACCGATTGAAAAATTCTTTCATCAATGTAAAGCAACCTTATTAGCGAGTAACATAGGGTATATTTTATACCCGTATTCTTGAGGGAACAGAAACTACTCGGGTGAAACCACGAAGCGCTGCTTACACCCCTCGAAATTAAAGATTATGCATTTTGTCAATACCGGAAATTTTAATAAAAATTCTCTTTTTTGTAACACACAACTAACTGAAACATAAGGCAAATTATCATCTTTCTACTTTTTTTAATTAAATGTATAAAGTTTATTACATATCATTTGTTAAATGTTAAACTCAAACTTAGAGAAATGACACCAAATTACCTAAAAAACTCTATTCCGACAATCCCAGACATTTTATTAAAAATTTTCTCCTACTTTTTGAAGAGAGAAACCACATAAAGTTTTAGCAAATTGAGTGACATTCAAGCTCAAATGTAACATTAAATGACACTTTCATGAAAAGTTTTGATTTATCGAATATTTAATACACTTTGAATTTTTCTTACACTAATTTCAATATAAGGCCATATTTTGCGCAAAATTTCACACTTATACTGAACCCAGATTTCTTATATGGAGATATTACTATGAAGATATACTAGATATTATTATAAAAGAAGCCATACAATGCCAATCGCCGGATAAAATTAGGGAACTTTGCGCATTACTTATATCATCTTGCTGCCTTTCTAATCCTCAAACCCTTTGGAATAAGTACAAGAAGTACATGGTGGAATATATTTTGTGACGACTGCAACAAGTACATACAGATATGACTTTCAATTAAAACATCTACAACGAAACACTAATAATAATTGTAAATAAAGTTTTTCACAATGGTTGGTAAGAAGCTACATGATTTGGGAATTATAAGTCCACGACGAGTCGACGAAAATAACTTCGATAATGAAATTGCTCGAGAATTAGATTACGATTTTATAGTATTACATCAGCATATAACAGAATTAGTTCTTCACTTAACTCCAGAACAAAGACATGTTTTCCATCAAGTGTTAAGTAAAATAGAATTTGGCAGTGGTGCCCTCTTTTTTCTCTACACCCCTGGAGGGACCGGAAAAAAGTTTTTGCTAAACTTATTATTAATGTCCGTCATAAAAAACCAGAAGATAGCAGTTGCTGTGGTTTCTTCGGGTATGACCGTGATACTACTTACAGGCTGTCGTACTACACATATCATTTTAAAACTACCGTTGAATCTTGAACATGAAGATTCACCCATCTGCAATTTCAGCAAAAATAGCTCTCGAGGCAAGGTGCTTCGTCAATGTAACCTTTTAGTCTGGGATGAAAGTACGATGTCTCACAAGGAATCTATAGAAGCATTAAACCATTTTCTTCAGGATTTACGAGATAGTACACATATCATGGGAGGAATGGTAGTTTTATTGGCTGGTGATTCCCGATAAGTTCTTCCAGTAATCCAAAAAGATACACCGGCAGATGAAATCCGAAACTGTTTTAAATCATCACTCTTATGAGCGACAGTTGAAAAATTTTAGTCTGAAAAATAGAATATCATAGTGCATCTTCATGATGACAGATTCGGGACATTATGCAGAGACACTATTGAAAATCGGGGATGGATGTTTGGACGCAGATGCTGAAGGTTATATCTTACTTTTCAGAGAATTTTGTAACATAATGGAAATTTTTATAGATCTTATTGCTCAAGTTTACCTGAGCTTCCAAAAAAAATTTAAATTGTGATCAGTGGCCGTGCGCAAGATCAACATTGGCAACGGCAACTAACAATGGCATTGTCAATAAAATCCACACTGAATTTTTAAGACTTGCAGGGGGTATTAAGGAATATTTATTAATGGATACAAAACAAAGTACTTCATATTCCACGGAGTTCTTAAATTCACTTGAACTTTCCTCACACCAACTTCAATTAAAACTAAATGTACCAGTTTGCTTATACAAAATCTCGATTAAGTGTCCATGCAATGGAATGAGGCTTCGAATCACAAAATTGATGCCGAATATACCTGGTGCCGCTATTTTTACAGGTGTGGGGAAAAGGAAAATTGTTATCGTCCCTCTAATTAGAATTATCCCCACTGAACAACTATTTCAATTCAAACGAATTCAGTTTCCTAGTCAAACTCAGTTCTTCTGTTACTTTTAACAAAGCGCAAGAGCAAAGATTGCAATTAGCAAGGGTGCATTTGGAAAAGCCATGTATTTCCCATGGCCAACTATATGTAGCCTGTTCGCGTGTGCCCAATGCCCCCAAATCCTCACATATTTGCACCTGACAGAAGAACTTATAATATAGTATCCTAGAATATAATATTCTGCTTTGAGCTCTTTAAAAGATGAACTATTTATAAAACATAAATACTTTAAACTTTTTAAAATATTAATAGTTAAGTTGTTGTGAATTTTTGTTGTTAATTATTTTCGTAAAGCATGCTTTTAGTTTTTAAACTAAGCTCAGTCTTAGAATTTTAAAATTTTAAAATTATCATATTATTTTATGTACTTTCTAATGATAATGATTATGACGTTCAAAGAGTTATTTAAAGACATTAACGCGAGCGAAGTCGCGGGTAAAAGCTAGTACAATATACTTATAAATGTAGTAAGAAAAAGTAACAATACTCATCACATAAAAGTAACTTACTTAAAAATATACAATACTGAAAAAATAATTTTACTTAAAATATATATTATAAAAAATAGCCTATACAAAATTTAATACTTATCTTGATAATTTGTAGGGTTTTATAATTAAGTACTGATCTCAGCTTGAGCGTCAAACTGCGTTTTATTGCATTTAATACATTATCATTGTATGGAGGAGGCTGGAAATTGGGTTGCAAATATTCAAAGTTTGAGAAGCACTGCAATAAATTATCATATATTTACATTTATTTGTCATTGGTTTGGCAGCAATGTACAGGCAATCAAATTCAAAACTTTAAAATGTTGGTGTTTCTCGCCACATCAGGTAATAATGTTAATTAAATCATATCAATTAATAGAGGAACTTAAACTCATTTAAAAAAATTCTTTGCTTTCATATTATTATAATGAATGATATTTGCTTGATATGATAAGTTAAATATTCTTGGCAATTATTGAAGGTTTGTTTTACTTTGTAATTAACTTTTCATGAATATTTTTGAAATAAATTATTATACTTCGAATGGACTTTATTTTTGTTATGATTTGTTGTTGTTCGTTACTTTATCATGTTCCTTTTGCTCGGATAAAAATACTATCACATACAAATCCTGCCTTTCTTTTTTGAATGGAACTGCATAAAAAATCCCTTGTATTTCTATTCTTTAGTTTCTTTCAGTGGGCTTTATAAATGATTTATATCCTCCGAGTTAATGCACCTCTCTGTAGATGATTAATTATTTGTTTGAAAGTTAAACTCTTTTTATGGAACAAATTTGCAAAAATTTTGCAGCCTTAATGATTGTAATTTTTTTTCTACATTATTTCATGGTGTAACTTTTTTTCTGTCCCGTGTTAAAACGCTGCGCGACGAATCGTTTTCTGAAACACTTCCGTTGTAATCCAGTACAAATTACTTAATGGATTGTTGGATGCGAAATACTTTTTTTCTTTCAATAAATCTAATACTTTCCTGAGAAAATGATAGCTGGAATATAAGTAGTGAAAATCTTTACAAGCTGTAATCTTTTACCCTTTTTGATACTTTATTATTCTTTCAATTTATGGTGCTGAATGAAGGCATTGAAGATAATCCTTACATTAAAATACAATCAATTGTGTTAAAAGTTCGATTAAGTCTCTTGTATCTTTGAATTCCTCTCGAACGTAATTACAGAACAGAAAAACGAATGATGGTCTTAAGAGAAAAAAAAAAGTAAATTAGTTAAGCTTGAAAGCTTCAAGGAGAAATCAATTACACATAAAAGCAAAAGAAACTAAACTGAAATCACGTTCAGTGTGTGATGTAATTAATTTAGATTTACAGTTGAATGACGTTAAATGCTTAATTGTTTACAGTCTGAGGCTAAGAAATGCCATATTTAAACACCTTTAGTAGTGAATTTGATTAATGTTGTTATGAAAGGAAATTCTATTATGGTGGTTTTTCCTTCATTTATCCTTCTTCTTTTTGTATGTTTTAATATTTGTCTGATGAAAAGAAATGTTTCAAAAATAAGTTTGCAGTAGTTTGTTTGATATAAAAGGGATAAAAGAAATGAAGTACGAATTTTATTTCTTTAGAACTAATCAAACTTTTCCCAATTTTTACTTATGTTGTTACTGTAGCGATAAAATTTTTTTTTTTTTTTTTTTTTGCTTATAGTATTTTCGAATACTTAATTTTTAATCAGATTTCTTTTAGAAAGTTATGAGTGATTGGAATTTAATATATTTAATACTTTTTATAAAATATGTTTAATGTCAAAAAAAAATTACTTTATATCTCTTATGATTAACCTTTTTTAATTGACTGATGTTATTTAATTTTCTGAAAATTTAATTTAAAAGATTTATTAAATTGATTTTAAAAAAAATATGGAAAAATAAAAATATTTATAAAGAAAAAGAAGTATTCTATGTTCCCTTAATATACAGGTCTTACTCTCATAATATTTTATTTAAATCCCAGCTCGCATGATTCTTACCGTCTTTTTCGAGTTAGTGTAATTCTATCTGAAGTACTTACTGGAAACGCGTTAGAATCTTCAGATGTTAAATACAAGAGGTCAACGCACTCTGCATACATTAAGAGCATGGTAAGTCACACACTTTTTTGCGGTGACAAAAATTCAAAAGTGACTACTTGCGATGAATAACTTTCACGGATGGTTAAGTCCAGAAAATGATCCCTAGTGTATTTTTAAAGGATCTGTGTAATCGATAAAGGATATCAATGCTTGGCAATATATACACATAATACTACATATCTAAAAATAATTACAATAAATGTTCTTGATTTTCATAGAAATTAAGCCCTTTATAATGGTCTGTAACTTTTAAATAGATGTTTTAGATCTATGAATAGAATCGGAATTGTGATGTTTTTAAAGATTGAAAATAACATGCAAAAACTTTAAACCTCTCTAAAAGGCTGACAATAGGTAACTAAATAAATAAATTCTCAAATAACTTTTTATCTCTTTTACTTTAAGCTTTCAGTTGTTCTTGGTATTGTTATGGAGAGCAGTTATAGTGTAAACATATTCGAAAGAGAGCTATCAATTTTAAGCAAGCTCAATTTTCTGCTGTTTTAGTATACGTGACTAGTGTATTAAATTTTCAAACATGAGTTTCTAAAAATGATTCAAAAATATTCTTTAACCTTCAAAAAAGAATTATAAAAAAAAAAGAATTTTCAAATTAAACAATTTATTTGAATTTCTTAAAACAAACACACACACACACAAAGAAAGTGACTGCTACTGTAGAAATAATACAAGTGCAAAGCTAATAAGCTAAAAATGAAACGAATAAAAATCCAAAACTGTTGGAGCAATGGCAAGTAAAAGCACATTCAATATTCGAATCAGTAACTGGCTAAATTTACCCTGGTGGGCGATGTTTATTTCTAAGTGAGGAGTGATAAATTCTACTAGGAATTTATCAATTGTTGTTCCATATCTACAACATTTTGGAATGATGGAAAGGGAAAGGTATCACGAGTTTCATGCAAGGTTACACCTAATACTTAGAATAGCAGATAATGAAACGTCTAAAGCTGTTCAGGCTTGGCACCCGATCACCCCTAACGCATCATGTTCTAATATCTTGGCCTTCCTGAGCCTTCATTCCGCCCATGAGTTTTTTGCAACAATTCTACACATTCGTGTACGTACAATACAGGCGGTGACCAAAAACTCATCTAAAAACATACAGAAAAACAACGAATTGTGGGACAAATTTGTTTCTCTTTTTTTATACTCTTCTCGTATTTTTTTCAGCATAGTGCACCAAGAATTTTAGTCCAAGAAATAGTATAAACCCCATGAATTCATTGGTTCGGGTTGAACATTAGCACTTCCAGAGAAACTGAATTCAAGAAAAATGTGATAGAATTGATTTTTACGTACAGTGATATATGGCAATGTGTATTTTTACTACAAGAGATTTTCTCATTCGTATTCTTCATTTGCTTTTTTCATTTTTAATCACCATTAAAACAAATTTTTTTTTTTTTGCCAATGTATTGTAATATTTTAGAGGACAGATAACATTTTAAATCAATTAAGACTCGGTTTTAATATTAGGAAACATAGCAAATATTTTTTTTTTATTTGGAATAATCAATTTATTGAATGGAGAAATTCTAAATTATATAAATATTTTTTCTGTCATATAATTAGTATCTAGGCAGCAATCGTTGATATATTAGCAAGATAGTGGGCTAACAGACCCAGATAAATATTACATGAATGAAAGGGGAAAAAATTATATTATACATCCCGCAATGTTATTTGTGTTTAGCCAATTAAACTGAGTTTTATAGTGCAATTAAGATTCTTTATAATTTTTTAAGAAATAATTGGAATTTTTTTTTTAAATGAAGATATCGAATTAGTTTGATAGTCTTTTAATGGCTTTTTGAGAAATTAAACAACGTTTAATAAAATAAATTAAAAGTCAATTTTTTTAAAGTTAAATGATTTATTTTTATTAAAAATTGCAATATATTTTCTGTAAGAATGATTATTATTGATATGTCACTAATTGAGATATGTATCCAGTCAGCTCAAAGATTGTGGCTCTATCTTATTCCTCTACATTTATATTTGAGAAATCAGAACCTTTTTTGAAGAAAATGTTTCAACATAGATCGATTAATTGCTCATTAGAATCGAGTTTCGAACTTATACTATGGAATAAGTAACCCTAATATTGGTTCACGTGCCGGTCAAATGAAGAGAGCAACACTCTCTTTACAAACGTTCTTTGTCAACGTGAGGATTTATCACCTCGGCGGATTCAACATGCATAAGATCCACCACTATGTGGATCTTTGTTGCCATCCAGATTCGAGCTCATGACTTGACAAAAACAGCACCATCTAAGAATATGACTATGACCACGAGCCAAATGATGCAGGGCATTCAAAACTCGTTTGTGTAATTCTCCATTTTTAAAGTAAATGGGGTAAAGTAAAAAAGTTTTAAATAAATTTAGGTCCATTTTTCTCTCCTTATTATAAAATATGTGTTAATTCCCCCCCCCGAAAATTTGATTAATATTTAAGGCTTATGCACCAAAACAGAATTTCATTTATATATATTTATTTTGAGCTTAATAACTTAGCAGATAAATAATAATATAGAGATGCTGAAATCGCCATTTTTGTGTTAGTTGAGAAGCTTTGATTGTTTTCCGCAGCGACGATACAAGTTTTATGCACGTGTAAATAAGCTCTGCTACAGATACAGGTAAGATGTATCGTTTATCTTGAATATTTATGAGTAACTTTGTTTAAATACTACCTATTATCATGAATAAATGTCAATTAATTACCTTCCTTCATGGCAATGAGAACGAATATTTTTAAACACACTCCGGGGCAAGATGGCGAGCTCGTCATCTTTCCCCGTGTTTCGGAATTTATTCAACTGTCTGCGTTGTTCATTCTATTAAATCCTGTAAACACTTGATTTTCTGTGTGTTTGTCAGTGCGACCTTGCGCTTCTATCTCTTCTGGGGCTAAGGGCCGCATCGGATCGGAAAAGGTTTCATTCGAAAGAAGGCGACCAGAGGAAGACATTTTTGTCATCCGCTAAGCCCCCCCCCCTAAAGAGGAAGGAATATAACAATAATTTGTTGCATTAGAGCTACTGGCTTTTACCTTCGACCTTTTCTGATTTTTTGCGAGAAAACGAATGCTTCCTGAACTTGTAGAAAGATTCCCACCAGGAACTGTACGCCACTGTAGTGATAACGACTGGAACAATTCCGGCATGTTTTTCTCTTTTTTGAAGCACTTTTATCTTCATGTGAAACCAAGTAAAGAATCTCCTTCTCTGTTAATTATTGACAGTCGCAAAATTTATATAACTTGTGACGGATCTGTACACGTCCTTCTACTAACCCTCTTGGGAAATCTTTGCACTATCAATCACAGCAGCCCTTTTGGAAGAAAAAACCGTGATATGCAGATTGGGTCAGTTATATTTTTATAGGTTTTCTAGCTAGTTGGTGAGATAGAGAAGAATACATGAATAGACGGAGTTGCCTGGAGATTGAAATATCGAGAAGCTGACGGTAAGGTAAGATATCTACCGATCAGGTATTAGTTACATTGATAGAGCGTTTCTAGTTTTAAAAAGTTAAAGATATTTAAGTGACGATTGGTCACATAGCTGCAATGTAAATCAAATATTAGAGTAGTGGATTGATCCATAAAAGGTGGATCAATTTAATAGAAGTCTTCTCGGAATTCGCACCTCTCGCAGCAAAATTCCCTTTGATCTTTATAGGAACATCTCATCTTATCTGATTACTTGAATTGTGTCTGTGATAATTAGTGTGCTGAATAAATAACTTAAAATAGTGTGCTGAAAAGTTATTATTACGAGTTGTCCCTCACATCGTTCCACACCTCTAGCCAGGTCCGAGAAGTAAGTCTGAAATTTTACAAACTTTGCAGACTATCTTATATTGCAAAAATCAGCATTATGGTTGGGTCTGCACACATCACATCGTCTGCAGCCCCTTGTTGTGTCATTTTTCGACCAATTAAACACCTACTATAGACAAGCATGGGACAACTTTATGGTCTCTCATCCAGAACAAAATATCACAGACAAAAATATATATGAGCTTCGGATCACCACTTACTTCACAGCAGCTACAGTTAGAATTACCGTTGAAAAGGTTTAAAGAATGTGGGATCAAGCCTCATAATTCTCTTGTGTTTATCGAATATGACTAGGATGCGGCAACAACTATTGACCATGATTCTGTTGGCGATGAAACTGAGAATAATAGTGCTAATCCTCAGACCCTGATAGTAGAAAACCAACATATAAACCCTCTAGAAGAACCAAAACTTATGGCAAATTCTGATTCCGATGCACCAAAGAAGCCTGTTAGTGTTTTTTATTTCAAACCAAATGTGAAAAAAAAAAGAAAAAGCAAAAAAACTGAGCTCAAGCATTCTTTCAGGCACACCCATCAAAGAAATGTTAGAACAAAAGGAAAAGCAGAAGGTAGAATAGAAAGTTTTAAAAAAACAGAGAAAAGCAGATCGTGAAGCTAAAAAGGGAATAAAAAAACTCAAACTAAGCTCCTATAGGCCTAAGTCTATAAAATGCAGGCTAAACATTCCTGTTGCATCAACTTCAAAGGACGGTTTTTTAAAATGTCCTGCTTGTGAAGAGGAATATTGTGACCCACCATCAGAAGAATGGATCCAGTGCTGTAAATGCCAAAAGTGGTGGCATGAGGAATGTTCCAATTATGAAAATGGCATTTTTATTTCTGACTATTGTTAGCTGCACAAATAAACACATCAGCATTACGTTGCAATGCATTACGCTTAGTTTGATACTTTTTAAGACGTAAAAACACAAGTTATCATTTGTAACATATTCAAGAGATAAAATATGTTTAATCTTTTTGAGTGTTGTCATTTTGCCCAATACTAAAGTAAGATGACAATTTGTTAAGTTTATAAAAAAATAAAATTATCCTTTACTTCTTTTATTTGAAAAATTAGATGGTAATATATTTTAATACAACAAAGGACTACTCTAACAGTTCATGCAAAACAAATTTTACTATCCTTAAAAATAAATTAATAGACAACAAAAAATTGTTAACATAGTCATCTCACCCCGGTCCCCCCCCCCCCCAACGAGAAAGTTTTAGCTTAAATAAGCTAATGACTATTTGTTTTACGTTATTACATGAACTAAAAATTATTTTATTTTTTTTTATTTCTTTTATCTGCTTTTTCAATAAGCTTAAAAGTAAACTGCTACATTTGAAATTCTTTTAAGAGACTGAAGGACATTTGCAAAGCTTAGAGGTTTTTCAATATAGTTACAGAGTTTCTTCTGATTCACGCATTTCGAATTGAAAAAATAATACTAAAAACAGTAAATTCTTTTTACTGAAGCAGGAAAGATGCATTTGCAAAAATAAAGATTTCATCAACCAAGTGAAATAATTATTCCATGCGCTCTTCAGCTTCTTTGGATTCGCTCCAATGTGGTAAATAGGTTAGTTTAGTTGCACATCTCTCAAGAGATTTTACCTACATATGCCATCTCTAGTGATTTGTATTTTTGCTTCACGTTTATTCCATCTATGATTCCATTATTAAATGTAGAAAAATGTATAACGTACGAAAATATATTTGAAAATGAGTTAATCCCATTGTTCAAAGTAGGAAGTGTGTTTAATAAAGCTGCGCATCTTTTAAAATAATACACAATTAAAAGAACAACATGTATTGTAGCATGATTTACACTTATGGGATTTTATTATTTTTGGAAAAAGACATGAAAACAGTATTTAGTAAAATACAAATTGACTTTTTTAAATAATATGAATGCATGAAAGTTGCTATTTGTGTTTTATGAAGTCAATTACGCTGAGCATGTTTTATTTCGTACATATTAAAAATAGCTTACAGAAAACGAAATAACGAATGATATTATTGTGGGATATTTACAAATACTTAAAAACATTTTATATGAACCGATGTAGTTATATTGGGAAGTTACTGAAGAAACAAATGCTTTTCTTTCAACAAATAGCATTCAAGAATAATAAGTAGCCTCCAGAGATAAGTATATTAATCTTAGATGCTCTATATAAATTAATAATTGGGTGGGGCCCATAAATGCATAGACGATACTATCAATCAGTGAATTTTATTTTCATGATTGTAGTAATAGACTTCTTCATATTGGGTTAAGAAGTAACAGATAATATTTCATTTCAAAGAATTGCGTAGATAAGAGAGCACATAAACCATGTCCTTAACAATCCTCCCAAGCATTATATTTATATATATATATATATATATATATATATATATACGCTAATTCATTATTTATGCTATATTTATTTGATACAATATATTAACCTTGCAATAAATACTTATAAACGAGTGGCCTTATTTCATTTTCGTGTAAATGTTCCGCTTAAAATTTGCCAACTTCTTAAAAAGTAGACTATATTTTATTCTCCAATAAATTTATTTAAATTCTTTATCAAGTTCTCAACGATATCGACTCACCTTGATAATACTTAATATAGACCATATTGTAATTATGCTTTTCATTATTATTTATTTATTATTTTGTTGATCAACAGAGTGATTCAATTTACTGGATTAATTGAACAATTTTTTATCCAATGTTGCGAATAAATTAATAATGAGTACACAAGAAAGAATGGTTGTATGATAAAATGATTTTGTTATCTCAACCAAGAAAATACCGCGTTATCAATTGCCTGATGTCAAAAATTGAAGAAATTGGTATAGGTAGATAGGAAAGACTGATAAGAAATGTTTGCTTATTAAATGTGTTAATTAAGAACGTGTAATTTTAATGATATCATGTTTAAGTAATATTATTTTTAGACATTATTGGAATCATTAGAGATTTAGATAATTGAAGTAAAAAAATGTTTCTCTGTTTTAAATTTTCTAATATTTTTTTAGTCATTTTTTTTTTAATTTTAAAGTATTTCCCACACTCAGTTTTTGAAAATGAATTTGCTAATAAAAAAAGTTAATGCTGTGTTTCAAAATAAATTTCTCAAAATATATCTAGCTTAAATTATAGTTTTCTTAGTGATTGTCCAATTTCGCACGAAAACACGCATATACCCAAATATATAAATCTCCCTAAAAGAGAATTCATAGTATAGATTTTGTTCATAATCTATTGATAAATTATGAAATTGTAAATGAAAGAATTAAGTTTATACTTTTTCAAGCTCTCTATGATCATTAGCGGTCTCCGTAACTTAGTGGCTGGGGCCGCGTACTCGTGGTAGGCCTGTCGTTAGTCCCTGTCCTGATGCCACTGAAGATCCGCCTTGTAGAGGGGGCTAATGCACGTTATATCTGTCAAGGCTCAATGTTCTTTTGGTAGAGTGGTAGTTAGGAGGAGGGGTGCCAACTCAGGTCTCGTACTCTTCAATTGACTGAGGTTCAAAATCACGAGGTCCGTCGACAATAGCTCTCGTGTTTCTATACGGTGGGACAGTAATGTACTATCACTCACTTTATGATCTTTTATATGTGTCTTATATAGATTATTCTGTTCATTAATAAAGGGGCTCTAGTAATGGCATATTTTTCAACTAAATATTAGAGAATTTCTGAATTTTGCTTAAAATTTAATCATTTTATTTCAAAACGGCGCTTGTTGAGAGAAAAATTATTTATTTTAATGTTAATAATTTAATAGCTAGTACAGTTATTCGCTCTATGATATACACAAAGAGGGAGTGGAAAAGTGAGTACTCAAGTCGACCTCTTTTTTTATTTTTATTTTTGGAGTGTGTCGCCATTGTCATTATGTTGTTTTTAAAAAAGTGTTGTTTCACAAAACTAATTAGACAAGGCTAGACGAGCGAATGCACAGCTTAAGTAGACAAAACTAACATTAATAAAATTATAGAAAATTTATTTCAAATTCTGAATTTATACTTCCTTAAACTAAAAACACTTATTACTTTTTTAGTGTTCACTCGCTATGAAAGAATTATTGAAGCTCTCTATTTCGTGTATGTCCTTTTATGTATAAATTTAGTAGTTTATGTTTTCATTATACGGAAATATCTGAGTATTCGAACCATCCATAAGTTAGGTTCGTACAAAAAAATTAATTGACTTGAAATTCTGAAATGTTATAACTCTGACTTTTGAGAAAAATGTCCATAAAATATTCTCTTTAATTTAAGATATACCGCAGAACTTCCTTAGAATCTGGAAATTGATAAATACTGGCCTTCAAAAGTAAAGAAACAAGCCGAACAAGCCGTTTTATGAGTAATTTAAAAGTAAATGAACACAGAGATATGAAATTTGTTGACAATTTTTAAATAGTTTTTATTGAACGCAACACAGAAAATTTCATAAGTTTACTACAAACATAATGTACAGCAAAAACAGCACTCTTCGTGGAAGGACCCATGTTTGGAGAACGCAATACATCACATGCTGCAAAATATCGTGGAAACATTAAAACCCACCCTTGTCCACCTTTAACTGCAAGGCTTTGGTGATATCATATTGTGATCCTCAACATAGTATTGAATACCCACAATTCGCTCAGCTCACTCATTATCATCCAGCAGAATGAATTAATTACCAATAGAAGCGACAAATGGGCAATATGTGGAGCAAGGATCTCATTCCAATATATCACACCAGTAAGAGTTCTCCACGGAATGAATGCAGGTCAGAGTAATCAGCGTGAAAGATTACTGCCCAAACTTTGATTCCCCCACCCATGCAACTGAGTCTTTCAGTAACGCTGAATTGGTTGCATCGGGTGCGTTATTCTCCCCTAATCAGCAGACCATTGAATCTGTCATATGTGAGCTTGTGTGAACCTGGACTCTTCTGTAAATATTAAAGAAGCCAATTGTGGTAAACCCTAGAATTTCCGGCGTTTATTCCCAACAAAAAAGGCACACCTCTGCTGTTAGTTGAACGTGCATGAGTGGTTGCCTTGCACAGATGCCTGTGTTGTGAAGGCGTCTTCGTCCCGTAGTTCTAATTCCTGTTGTGGAAAGATAGTGCTCCTCGTTTATTGGTCTGAAAGATCTAGTAAACGATCTCTTGCAAGAGCTATATATAACTAGTGGTCAGTCAACCTGGAACATGTCTTCTAGATACACAACCTTGAGGTTTAAATTGATCTCACTGGTGTTTGCCTCCTCTATAAGAGATACTGAGACTTCTAACTTCAACATATCGTGACAACCCCATTCCCATCCACCCCTCCTAGCTCCTTAACGAATAGGGTAAATGTCTTCTAAACGTTGTTAGATATTCTTATATACTGTTAACGAAACTAGACAAATGTTAAAAATTAACCTCGTACAGAAAACAACATGAATTTACTCATTTCTCTTCACTATATTTTTCTTTTATTTTAAATAAAAGTAGGTTTACAGTATTTTAATTTCGCTGCATCATTTGTATAAATTGTGCGTTTTCTTGTACTGCTATTTTTTATTGGTGAGATTGGAAAGGCATGTATTACTTTGACTTTGGAGGCCATCATATCCATATATAAAGGCTTCTAAAAACGATAGCACTTAAGAAATTAATTTATTAAAATATGTACATAAGTTATTAATACTAAATTGAATGTATGTTTACTCGTTCTTGACGGCAAAATTAATTATACTGACATTCTTAAATGCAGAAACATCCTATTAAAAATTCATGATGTTTTCCTTTATATTATAAGCATTCCTGTTAAATATGGAAGCAAAAAACCAGAGAAAATCAGATGCAGATTATTAAAATTGTTAATGTACTTGATTAAATTTTATGGGTGCTTTTTACTGTGCCATTTTTTGGACATTTCCTAAACGAAAATAAATGAATATTAGATGAATTGGTTTTTTTTTATCAATTCTTTAAATAAATATTAGGGCGAATAATGTTTTATTGAACTTAAATCACATAGTATTGTGCAATAAAAAAGATTCTTAAACAATTAATAATCAAAATAATTTTTTTGTTTTTAATATGTTTCCTGCGTTTGTTTCACGTTGCGTTTCACACGCTTTGGAAAAGTAATACGGAAGTGAACTTAGTAGAAGAATATCAGTATTCCATATATATATCTTTCTATTATTCATCTAGTACTATATGAAAATTATATTTTCACAATAACTCTTATTATCAGCAAATTAAAGGTCTTCTACAGGCCTGCTAGTAACTATTTAGTCAATATTTATTTGCACTTTTATGAATATGATAGCATTAGTTTCGATTCTTGCTACATTTTTAGATATATAGATGACTTAATCATCTTTAGTAATATAGTAAATTATGTTCCTAGTTTTAAATATTATCCCCAATATCTGAAATTACTAAAAACCAATTATAATAATGACTCTGCAAACTTTTTAGACCTACAATTAATTGTTAAGAATAATATACTAATTAGTAATATTTTTGATAAAAGATACTTTTTGATTTTAACATTATTAAAATGCCTTTTTGAGGAAGTAACCTAAATTTATCTATTTTTAGAAATATTATCTTAAATTTTATAAAAAGAAACAACGATAATGTCACAGATAATGATGTTAAGCAAAATAATTTTAAGCTATTCTGCAACAATTGCTTGGAATACAACTATCCATGTAAATTCATTTTTAAATACATTTCTAAGTTATCTCTCTTATTCTCCTTTTTAATGTTTAAGTATTATTCTTTGTTTTTTCTCCTTCTGTTTTTTATTATTTTCAATATGTTTTTGTTTGCTTAGTTTAATTACAATAAAACTATCCAGGTGGCGCCACAAATTTTTGTTTCTGGTTTTACCAATTTAACACGTCATTTTTAACGGTCATTTAGCGTGGTTGCTCTTGATTGTCCATATATATTTTCCGCTCTCTTGTTGATTGCATTTTTTCGTGTAAGTTTTTTTTTTTTCCTTTTTAAAATTATTTTTATTTTTATTTTGTTAAGATTAATTTCCTTTCATATTTTCTATTATTTTTTTTATTTTTCTGTTGGTTGCAAATTACACGTGGTTGGTTTTAGGCCTAACTTTTCAATATGGTTATATTTTTGCTATTATATTGAAAATTTCTGCTGAACGGGGAAGGTTGGATCCATAAAATATATTTAACCCTAATTTTGCTGGTCCTAATTCAGCAACAGCTTTAGAAATCATAATAGGTCTTCATTTTAGTCCATTGACTCTTCTGGTTTCTTACATTTTAAAGTTCTAATTCTGTTTCATGTTATACATACGCTTAGTTAATTCTTGTACAATAGACTTTTCCATCATTTTTTAAAGATGTGTTTCTTGAAATCTAGTTTTAATCTTCTAGCTTCGTTAGTGATATAATTTTGTATTATCAATTTTATTATGCTACGTATTTTTTTTCATTTTATGTTACTATATATAATATATATATATATATACTATTATATATATATATACTTCAGTCCCTATATATATAGAGAGAGAGAGAGAAAAAATCATTTAATACGACACTCAGGGACTGAAATATTTTTTTCGTATTACAGGGTACTGCAAAACATAAATGAACAAAACGCATATTCAACAAAACTAAGTTCATTTGAGTAAATTTTATTTAAATATATATATACATATGCATGTATATAATAAAAATCAGTGAAACAAAAACATTCACAAGAGCTTTATGAAATTTAACACAGAGCTTATGAAATCGAAACATTTTTTGAGTTTTTGGAAATTAATTTTATATTTTTCTTTATAATGTCTTTCTTAGCATCAAATTGTCAACAAAGTGTTCTATATCATTCATTTTGTTATTCATTTCACTTTTGGAATACCAGCCTAAGCAATTGCATATACTTTTCTTGATGCTCCTCATTTTGGATGAAGTGGGGACAGGAGTTGCATTATTTTGTATCAGTGATATTTTTTAGCTTTGAATAAACTTCAAAATGTCTTTGTCTGCCATTATTGGGGTTTCACAAACATGATCATCATCTAAGCTAAACTCAGTAGCGAAACAAACAGCCCATGAGCGCCGAAGCCTACTGTGCCCATTGGGCGCTGAGGTGCATGTGCAGATGTCCCGATCAGGTGGTCAGTCTGAAGCAAAACCCACAATGTTTAGTCCCCAAGCAAGCTTGGTACTCATTTATCTACCCACTGAAGGAATGAAAGGCCGAGTCGACATTACCCAGCCCGAAAATAGAACAAAGGACCTGTGGTATGGATGCGGGATACACTGTCACTTGAAAGGACCTCTTATCATCGTCTATTACAACAAATGTTTCCAATGATGAGGCTGCGTGGATGATGATTTCCGCACTTTGTTCATTTTCAGAAGATCAATCTTTTCATGTTCAACGATATTTCGTCTTAAGCGCTTCGTGTTAAACGTATTCACTGTAATATATATATATATATATATATATATATATATATATATATATTCATGCACAGTGTGTCTCGAAAAGAGCCCCCTAGCTCTGCACAACCGAATTCCTAATTGGAGTACATAAAAATGCCCAAAGAACTTCACTTGTTAACGAGAAAAATACGGTAAATAATAATGATGAATAAATGATGGTGCATGATGGCTCATAATGAGGCTCAGGCGTATATCTGTGCTTAAATACGTGGTTGGCAGGACATGGTACACTCTGGCAGTTGCATCACATATGTGGGCCCAGTATGGCGAATACCAGATCTCATACTGTTAGATTTTTTCCTACGAGCCATCTCAAGGAATTGGTAATTTGAGACGCAGTGACTCAACAAAAGAACTTTGTTGCTCGTCAGCTTGCTGCTTGTACTTCGGTGGACAGACACCACGCTGCTTTGACGTGTGCACTCATCCATTCCAGGGCACGCTTAAGCCTGTCTCGATATGCACGGTAGACACTTTAAATATCTGCCTTTATAAATATTTGCGATTACTGTTGTTGATATGTGTCCAGTACAGTGTTCATTCTTTGGACCAGCAGACTTTATTTTCCATATGTTTCTTGGAAACTATGGATCGTTGTGTAGAGTTTGGGCGCTATTTTTGGGACATTCTATAAAATATGGATGAATAAAAATAATTTTATGTGGCTGATGAAAGAAACTGAAAGGGATACGTTGCTACGAAACACTTCCAAAAATGAAAATCTATACTTAATATAGCATATAAAGTGAAATTGAAATAGATTTTCTTTAATAGTTACAAGACAATGAAGATTTTGATTCTAAGAAAATAAATTTTTATATAGATTAGCACTACATTTATCGAATTTTGAAACTACAAAGGATAAATAAAAAAGGAATATTCGCCTAATTTGAACTCATTTAGATATAAATTGATTGAATTAATTGATAGAATATATAAATAGCGATATATCACACTTCATTGAATGAACTGTATATTTAAAAAAAATTTCGATGATTATAGAATACCCAATACCAAATATGGCAAAATTTTGGGCATCAGGCTCTCCGATTAGATAAAAAATTATGATTGACATGGAAACTTAAAGCAAGACGAGGACAATTGATGACCATTTGAGATCTTGATCAAATGGCGAGGATGACACTTGTTTTTGGCAACCAACATTCAAAACTTCCACACTACGCTATTGTGAGCCTTTTGACTTTACTTGTAACACCTTATTCTTCCGATCTCAATCAAAGCGACTCTTTCTGAATTTCAAAATACAAAAAACCAATCCGTTGTCGAATGCTTGACAACACAATTAACGACATTTAAGTGATGGAACAATGGTTTTCGATTCAATCTAACGAGTTTTAAGACGATAAACTTCAAAAAATTAAGAAAAGCTGGTACAAGTTGATATCTTTAGATAAACTGTTGAGACAAACTGATACTCAACCTTTTTTTCCTCAGAGCCACATACGTGTGATAACTGTTTCACTCTAGCCACAACATGAGGATTAATGGGGGTGGGGTGGACACATTATAAGATCAAGAATATTTAAAAGGAGGATAGTTTATCAAAATATTAAAACTCATAACTATGGATTTTGCTTTAAATTTACCTTAAACTTTATCAAACTCAACCCAAGAAGAAAAGAAAAAAAGGTTTTATATACTTCTTACCCGGTTATGAAGTAATTTCAATATCCTTCCATCAATGATCCCGAGCCCCTTGTTTGTATTCTGCTGTCATAAAAGCAAAGCTGTCATGTACTTTGATAATTTTTGACAAAGCCTCCTTTATCTTATTTCAGATATTAATATATCAAGTGTAGGATGGTAGCAAAGAGTTTTTACCGAGTTCCTGACTGAAATCAGTATTATTTGTTTAAAATTTGTTCAGACTTCCTTATTATTCTGTTTCAAATTTATTGAAATACGTTTTGATTTTACTAAAAAAATATCTGAACAAACAACTGAATTTATCATATAGTCCACAGGAAGCATTTAAGAAAGACTAAAATTTTTGTATGAATTCAAATGTTTATATCCTTAACAACTTCATAAGCTTATCAATATATATATAAAGCAACAAATTTCATAGAATGCTTTTGTTACCTCTGCATTACCAACGACAAAAATATTTTGTTGCGGTTGCAAAGTTTTTTTTTAAGAAAACCAATTTTTCTCGTCTTGAATGAGATTCTCAAGAAAAAGAGCCGTTGAAAGATTTGTGTTTGGTAGTATACTGACGTGCGCAAAATTATAGTTTTTAAATATAACATTTTCACGACAAATCAAACAAGTTATTGATCCATGTTTGCTTATTTCTCTCTTATAGTCTAAGATCCCAATCGTCTTGAAGCAACCTATGTTTTTCGCTTGGAAGACACACATGAGAGTTAATTAAATTTAGTTTCACCCATAAAATGGTCGCTGCTTCACTGTTATTTGTTGTGAATAACCGTTACATTTACAAAAAGAAAAAAGTTATGTCGCAATTTGAACCAGCATAACATAAATACCAAAATTTATATATTTAATTGCTTGATTGAAGAATTCCTCACTAAATTTTTAATACATTGTTCTTAAATAATTAAATTTGTTAGTGCAATGGACCACTCAGAAACATCCGGTGGGCCACATGCAGCCCGCCGGTCGCAGGAGGAGTGTCGCTGCTCTAGATGGTGGATACGTAGAAAATTCTATATATCAGATTAAAATTAGAAATCAAAAATTTACGTATACCCTCTCGTATACGATGCCGCATGTGAGTTTAAGTGTAAAATGCGTGTGAATATGTGTATGTGCGTGTGCATTCATGGATAAAGTCGCTTCTTTCAAAATTTTGCATTACAGACTTTTATGTTAGATTTTTCAGTGTGTTTTTAAATATTAATCGTCTTTTCCAATTAACCTTAAAATCCAGCATATAACGCACACTTTTAACACGAAAAATAAAATCAAAATTTACGGGTGATAAAAATGACAACTATAAAAAAATAAAAAAGGAGATGAGCATAAAAAATTAGATCTATACATAAATCGAAGTACTTTTTTTTCTTCAGGAAATGAGTTTCTTTATGAACTTAAGGGTCTGTCGTTTTGAAGTGTACTATTTCTTCTAAATCTTAGGATTATACCTCTAATAAATGACTTAACATATAAGATCATTGCACTCTTACATCTCAGCTTTCTTCGTAAAAAGGGGGGGGGCGAATATACCTTATTTAAAAAGGGTATATACCTTAAAATTTAAAAATGCAGCTTGAGTGTAGAGGTACACGTTATGCGTCAGTGCGCGTTGTACGCTGTACCTTACAGTACTTCTTTTGTAATTTTTGCAGCTCCGGTGAATTTTCTTGATACAAATTTTCAATTGTTATTGCTTAGTTTATTTTTGTAGTTCTAATTACGTTAGCCTGCATTTAAAGGAAAACGATTAGTGGGGGCGATTTCCAGTTTCATTTCCGAAAATTATAATTACGCGTTACATCCTTTTAAATCCTTAATTTGTTAGTCAGCTTGCAGCCTGTTTTGCAACAAATCAAATGAAAATTTACTGGAAACATTTTAATCTTTCTCTTTAAATTGCTTCCCGCCTACACTATGTTTATTCACCGCAGGATTAACATTAAAAGTCCTCGTGGTCAGCAACGGGTCCTCTTACTTTTAATTCTAAGATCTTTTTTCTTGATCATTTTTCCTGATAAAAGTCATTTTGTTGAGAACGCTTAAAAGAATAATGAAACGAACAATTAGGAAATCAACATTCCATTCTAATGGCGTCACTCGTTCTGAAGAGAACAGAACAAGTAGCGTCTATTGACGGAAATAAATAATTATTCTATTTTCAGAACTTCTGAAGACAAAGATAGATGAAATAAAAGAATCGCGTTCTTTTAATTCCAATTCCAAATCAGGAAAGAGATGTAAGAACGAAAATGAGTGGATAACGACGTTCTATTTTTTTTAAAATATTTTTCCTTGTGAACAGTTATGCGTGGGTGTCCAGCTGTCTGGTTTGTCAAAAAGGATTCCGTTAACGACCTTACAGAACCTCAGTGTTTTCTTCAGTGATTAGGGTATTACGTAAGGCAGAAACTTCTGTGAATGACAAATTGATTCCAATTCTATCCTTCGTAAATATGTTGTGAAACATCGACGGAAAGAATTACTCAGAGATGGGCAATGATTGTTTACTGAGATTCTGCAATTGATATTTATTTCCTAGCTCTAAATAGGTCAGGGTAAATTAAATAATAGCGTTCATGTTTTAGATTTACAAAAAAAAAAAAAAAAAATCATTGTTTCATTTTTCCCCCTCTTGTTACAAAAACAAAATAAAAAGTCAATATTTGCATGAAGAAATATATGATTATCCTGTGAAAATAGCATATTGTGTGTGTGTTTTGGTATTATCTAAAGATTTGATTAGACTTAAATATGTTTAAAATAGAAAAATGTAATGGTGTGAATTATTCGCTGTGTTTTTCTTCTTCTATTAACTTTGATAGTTTTTTCTCTTCTTCGTTGTGTATTTCCGTTTTTTTTTAAGTACCGTAAAGTCAGGCGTATAACGTGCACTTTTAACACTAAACTAAGATAGAAATTTATGGTGCACGTTATGCGCCTGGTAACTTCAAAACTAAAAATAAAAAATACAAATGAGCATAAAATTGAACTTCTACAAAGAGGGGAATACTGTTTATTTAAGAGAAATGACTTCCGGGATTGTTATTCTAGAAGTACAGTCGACTCTCGAAAATTCGAAGTTGAAGGGAACAATGAAAAACTTTGAATTTTCAAGAGAGTATGAGAAAAAAATCGAAATTTTTTTCTAACACATTTAAATTTTTAAAAAATGTAAAAAAAAATTTTTTTTTAATGTACATAAGTATAAAATTACTTAAAAATATTTTTTTAAAAGTACATATTATACAGTAAAAATATCATACAGTAGTTAAAAGTCTCATGTGTTAAAATAATACATTTATGCAGTAACTCTCGAGCAGGACTCTCACCGCCCCACCAAATCTCTTCCATTCTTCATTCGAAATAAAATCGTTTCGCACCCGGATTCCTCAGACACTGTCCCCAACACTTTTGGTTCTTCAAGGCAGGGTTCAGTACGGCCCTTGTTCTATTTGGTGCCTCATTCAAAAAGTCACACATATGAGCCATAAATCGTTATGTCAGTCTGACGCAAAAAACTCAATCTTCGCCTGAGGAACCGGGAAATACAGAGTAGGGGTAACAGGCATTTGATCAACAAGGAGGCTATGTTACAGGAGAGACATGCAGAGGCAGTATAACACAAAACCTGTAAGCTCCAACCTGTTTGCCACAGAACCTGAGCATATACTTCGAATTCTCGAGAGGTTTATATTATCGAAAGTATGAGTTAACGAGAGTCGACTGTATATTATTTTTTTCAAAATTCTGGGCTAATACCTTGAATAAAATACTTCAAAACATAATAGTATTGCGTACTATGTTCGAAGCTCCTTCGTAAAAAAGGAGGTGCGCGTTATATTAAGAATTTAACTGGAATTTTTTAAAAAAAACATTCTACTTAAAAGTATAGGTGCGCGTTATATATAAAATTTTACGGTACTTCGGCTTTAAAACTGCAATTTTACAAGTCAGATTTATTGTCAAATCTAAAACTTATTCGAAAGGTGAGCTGAATAAAATCCGCTATGACTTCTATTATATTCAGCATTTTGTATAATGTATGTATTTTATTTGTAAAATAATTAATGAGATAAAATTTCATTTGTAATATAAATATTTTGTTCTAGTTCGTTACATTTGTAGATTTTTAGTTTTAACACAAATATTTGAATTATTTGTTCGAGATATATGTTGATTGTGTATACATGCCAATTTTACTTCATATAATATTACTTTTTAATTGTATGTAAAAAAAAACAATTCTACACCTTTATTAGAGTTCCTGGTGCATTATTCGTAATCGTAAAAATAAGTTGGATTTATATTAAAGCAATATTGTGTTCACAATTGTTGCTAAATATTAAAATTCAAATCGATTTTTTTTACAAAATATGTATATATAGGTGGTCTGCTACATCTCTTATAAACACTTCTTTCATTACTTATGTAGGTAGATAGATTAGGCGACTGATAAATACAGATATAATTTGAAACATTTATTATTGTTTTCTTAATAGAAAAATTAATTTTAACTCATTGAAGGCGTAAAGTATAAACTTGTCATTAAAGTTTATCCACTATGTTCAATACCGTGTTCTTAAAAAATCATATAATTTGATTGTTTGTTTAATATTTGTTTCTGATATTTGGTGTACGTGGAATAAGATCATACATATAAAAATGTTTTGTGAATATTTTTACAAAAAAAAGTTAATTTAAAAGCATTTTTTTTGTCAAATAATAAAGAAGAAATAACATATTTTCATAATATTCTCTTTTTATGAAAAATGTTTATATTACAGTAAAACCTGATTTTGTGCTGTAGATGGGAACCGCTTGAATGTAAACCACACAAAAAATATCGAATATTTTATAAATTGTTACATATAACCAGCAACTTCATCGAAATACTACAAGGATTTTTTTTAGGTGTTGGAGAGAGAACGCATAAAAAAAGTTGTTCTTCGAAAACATGCCAGTTATTTACGAAATTTATGAGAAAGTACTTCAATAACAAAATAAATAATTAAATTACCCATGAACACATTTTTAAAATATTTAGTTTCTCATGCATACATGTAGAAGTTTTCAAAATGTACATACATAATTCACTGCTACTCATCGTAAAACAAAAAGCGCTCATCTTCTCGTAACTAATAAGCTCAAAATCACTGTCGTCACTTGAAGATGCAATTTCAATTTATTTATTATTTTTTTTTTGTGCCAAAAGTAAAAGATAAGTTTTTGCAACGATGGTTGGTCGGGCAGTTCCTTGTAAAAGTCGCGATAACCAGATATGCATGATCAAAGCTCTTTTTGAAATTTCAAACTTCTTTCAGAATCGGTATCTATTTTAAGAAAATGCTTTTCCAATTTGTTGGAAAGCAGTATCCCCTGCATATATTTTATCTGCTCTCAAAGAATCCGGTTCTTCTTGTCCGTCTACATAATCTATCAAATTATTGATATTGTCACTGTCACTGAAAGTTTTGTCTTCAATCAACGCGGGCTGTTACCACGTTCAAGGAAAACAACTGAGCGTGCATTGACCGGAGACTGTTTATAACAAATGAATTGAGCGTTTTGAAATGTGTATTTGTAAATTGCCGTGGCGTAACGTACACACCTCAACCCCAGCCTGGCGAGGGGGTCAGAACTCTAGGGCCCAAAGGCTGACTAACATTAAGTACGTTTTTACCCAATTAATAAAATATTAAGGCAAAACTTGACTTTGCAGGGAGGGGCCTAACATTCTCCGTTACTCCAATGGTACCTACATAGATAGAAAACATTACAGCGGCGCCAAAGCCGTTGAGATTCATATATTGCATAAAAAAACGCCCAAAAATAAAATCACATAAAAAAGGACCGCACAAAAAAGGTGAAAAACAATTTCTACTATAATAATATTTTGCATATCTATAGCTAGAAGCTCTATACTGGGGTTGAACTAAAATTTTTAAAATAAATAATTCAGAAGTAGATTTATTCATATTTTATTATATCAGAGTAGATAATTTTTAATTAAAAACGACTATTATTATTTCAATTGATAAAAACTCTAAAAATAATATGAATTTTTCAACAATTTTCGCTCAGCCCCGGTATAAAAGTCCAAGCTACTTATAGACAAAATAATATTGTTACAAAACCAAATTTTTATAAAGGAGAATGTTTCGAGGAAGAAATGTCGTTCTTTCTTCATTTTTTATCAAAAATATGCATTTAAATATTTTATTTCTTGTAATAATACTCTAAAAAAGTGTATATGTACATTCTAATTCAATTGACTTAAAATAAAAATAAAAACTCTTTATTTATACTCTTTTTCAAAATCACGGTTACAAACGTAGTCTGTCAGCTGAAGAAGAAAAAGTCTACAGACTTAAGAACTAAAAATACCCATTCTTAAATCAATTCAAAATAATAATAACTAATTTCTTCTATTTAAGCATTCTAATACTTGAATATAAAGACTGTTAATTAACATTTGCTGCATTATTTAAATGTTTAAATTATCATTTCTTTACTTTTTTAAAAGAACTCTTATATGACTCATTAAATGAATAGAAAGAATTTTTAGTTTTTATGCAGCTAATGCATACATACTACTGAATGAAACACCCTATATTGTTCTAGACCTTTAAAAAGACTCGAATGATAAAAGCGGTCCTTGGTTAAAACAAAGAGCAAACTATTTATCTATTCTAACCCTATTTTTAAGGCATTTATCAAGAAGGTGGATTGAAGTGTAGTGAGGGAAATGTGGCAAGACGGCGCTTAACCTATTGGCCTGTTTTATGATGGTAGTTGAAAGTTCAGTGAAAGCAAGCAATTGCGATCGAAAGGTTGGCTTTAAAATTCCCCATTTAGGGAAATAGTCCCGTATCTTCCCTAGCGGCCGATATCTCAGCATTTAAGTAAGGAAATTTCTCACGGTTATACAAATGCTTCTATTTTTATGAAAAGGAATGTCTCAGCAATATTGTTTATTTAAAGGGGGAAATATGTTTACCCAGCAAAAAAAGTACGTTTACGACAATAAATAAATTTTTTAAACATAAGTTTTAAAACTTTAAAACAAAATTGATAATATAGTGGATACAGCGAAATACATTTTCACTGAATAATATATGTTGCTCTTAAAACTCAAAAGCCGCTAATGTGCGGATTACTTGTAAATGTACCTTATCTGATTACAAGTAATCTTTCCTTAACAAGTTACCTTACCTTATCTAAACTGATTTGCTCGGTTAAAGGGTAAAATCAAGAGTTTTCCGCATTTTAATTAGGTAATCTTCACATTCATGTTTTTTTTTTTATTATCAAAAAACAGTTTAAAAGTTTGTTTCCATAACTTCTATTCTGTTAGGAATTTTTATTGAACTTTGACTATCTCAGAATATTGGTCCTAAACATTTAGAAACAGAGTGAAACAAAGACAGCAAATGTATTCAATAAAAGACCCCTTGAAATGAATTAAAATAAATTAAATTAATTAAAACAAATCCTCTGTATAGTGCAGGGTTTTAAATAATGTGACTGCAAATTTAAATGTACCACAAATAGCTGTGCTTGTCGCCAAAACCCAATTGCTATGCAAATCAAAGTGTCACCAGTTTTCAGATTGCATTAATAAAAAAAGATAATTTTATTATGTTTCGCAAATTCATTTCCTTAACTGTAATAATATGTTAAATCTTTTGGTTCTTTGTATTCTAATTTTTTCAATTGATTGATGATTGGTTCAAGTAAGTAATGTGTTGATAATAATAGAAGTTGAATTTTGTGATAATAATGGGTTGAATTATGTATAATAATAGAAGTGTTTTAACCTTCAAATTTATTCATCACTGTTTTATTACAAAATTTACAGTCTCTTATGTGAACATGATCCCTGTTTTTTAAAGAAATTTCATATATTAACTACGATACAGTGCTCTAGTTTTTGTAAAAATAATATCTCTTATTCTGAAGTTCATTTCAAAAATGAATAACATAGCAACACATCAAAATTAAAAATATGAAAATTTGTGCATAAACTTTTGGTACAAAATGGGCCGCGTTTATGTTTTTTTTTTTTGGAAAAATTTTAGCCATTTTTGTCAAAATAATTTCCTTTTCCCTTCTTAATTTTAGCATATTTTTCTTAAAATGTGCTAAACAAATTTAGAAACCACAAAAAAATCGCCGTATCTTAATTTTAAAAAAAAAATTGTCGCAAGCAGAGTCGTATACCTTAAACCAATTTTTTTAAACATCTACATGTAACAGAGTTTTAATTAAACTTCAATTTTATAATTTTTAATGCTTTATTGTATTGTAGTTTTCCATTCTTTTATAATTTATATACAGTCTTTTTATGTTTTTTTAGTTTTAATCAATTAACTTTTTTAAGTGTTATTTATTTACCCAGTGTGTTATTTTTATTTTATGCATAATTTATTTCATTCATTTTTTTAAAAAATAAAATTACCGTACAATACGGCGTATAACGCGCAGTTTTAACACAAAAAATAAGATTGAAATGTAGAGGTGCACATAATACGCCGGGTAATTCTTTAAAAATAAGGAAAGTATGAGCATTCTTATACGCGTATATCGAAAAATGTTTATTTAAAATAAATGACAGCATTTATTTTCTATAAACGCTGTTTATTTTAAATAAACGAACTTTTTTAAATGTTGAAGAGTTCTAGATGTGCACTACCTTTTTGATAAGCCAGGGTTAATACCTCGAACACATGACTTCAAAACATTAGAGCATTACACATGCATATTTCAGGTTACTTAGTAAAAAAAAGGGATGAACGTAAAATCGGCGAATACACTAGCTAAAAATTAAAAATTGCGGCCTGAAAGTATAGGTGCACGTTTACGCCGGATTTTCCGGTAAGTAAACAACTATTGCGTGCATAAATTACATGACCAAAGTACATAGCTATTCTATACATCTTACTTATCTTTTACTTAGTTGATATTTGCTTTTATTTCATCGTAATTCTTTCAAATATATGTATTGAGAAAAATGTTCTATAAAACTGCATTTTATATACGTTTAATTTTTAACGTAAATATGCTGCGATAGTATTTTATTTGGCATAGTATTTCATTTTTGATTTTATGCTTAATATATTTTTAATTGAAAGCATTTAGTTCCTTTGCGGCAACTGCAAAAATAATTTATTTTTAAGGGTCATTTCACTTTCTTAACTCTGTAAAGAGGAGACTAATTAGTATTCCCAGGGGGAAAAGTGACAACCGATTTGAAGGTCATTTGCTAAGAACTCCAAACACATAAATTAATCAATCATGTCTGGAAAATTTACCAGCGAAGCGGATAAATGATTACTGAAAAGAATGTAATGAATGAGAGAGATATATAAAACTTCTTCGCTTTCGAATAATTCGGTTGTTTAAAATCTCACTTTACCCGAGACTTATAAGAACAGTAAACCACATTAAAAGAGAACCTTAGTTAAT
The DNA here is from genome assembly GCA_019973975.1 of Trichonephila clavata. Classification (NCBI taxonomy): domain Eukaryota; kingdom Metazoa; phylum Arthropoda; class Arachnida; order Araneae; family Nephilidae; genus Trichonephila; species Trichonephila clavata. The sequence goes on along the minus strand of BMAO01019672.1, from coordinate 165,791 downwards.
ATACATGTTATTTTTTGGTAATCAGTAAAATATCTCTGTTATGAACTTGGAATAAAAATGTTTACGGATGAATTATCCATCTTGAAAAGATGTATGGACTGTATCTAATGGATGTTACTGAAGACTCTTATTCGCTTATTGCTAAAGAATAAGAATCGAATTGGACTATTTTTTCAGTTATAAAAGTTCTTGAAGATTAATACTGGCTTACGCATTGCGCACTGGTTTCGCCATCCTGTAGAATAGTGCTCCCCACATCCTTTTGAGTAGTGTTCCCCACATCCTATAGAGTAGTGCTCCCCACGTCCTATAGAGTAGTGCTCCCCACGTCCTATAGAGTAGTGCTCCTCACGTAAAGTAGTGTCTCCCACATAGACTGGTGTTCCCCACATAGAGTAGTGCTCCCCAGCCTTTTTATCGCCGCTGACCGATCAACGTTTGATAAATTTTACCGCGCCCCCTGAAGGGTGAATTGGTTTAATATTTTTTTTTTTTTTTTACTGAGTTTAAATATGCTTCCAGAATATAACACACTTTCGCCATAAAACAGTAATTTTGAAACTGTCCTAGGGGGCGTGATAATCTTACGTGTGTGGCACGATTATAACGATTATTTTAAAATACTAATGAAATAAAAATTAATTGAAAATAAAATGACTGAAAATAAAAGATTATATTAAAAAAAATTATTAATGAACTAGAGGCAGCAAAACAAAATGTATTCTGACACAATAAAAAATAAAATACACGTTGCAAGTTTATTGCAATCTGATCCAATTTAAAAATTAGAAATGAAAAGTAACATAATACTTATATTGCTATATAAGTAATGTTCTTAAAATAACTATTACTTAAAAGCTACATATACAAAATTTAATACCTTTCCTGGTAATTTGTATGGTTTGTTATTTTGATCGTATTTTACCTTCAGATGCAAAGTGCGTTATTATTACATTCATAGTATTGTTATTGCATGGGGGGGGGGCGATGAAAACTATGACTGAAAATTCGGTCGTAACTACGGAAAATTTGAGAAGCAATCCCATAAAGTGAATATAAATTTTTTTAACCTAGAATATAAAGTGGTTTTCATAGAAAGTCGCACGAACCCGAGAGAAATACACCACTATAAATAAAATAGATATAATTTAATGTTCATAGGGCGAAATGGAGAACATTTGGGACCCAAATCCAAATACATACTAGTAGTCATTCAGGCTTTGGGCCCCCTAGAATTCTTGGACCCCCCTTCGCCATGCGAGGGTTGCGGGGGGAAGGGTGCACGTTACGCCACTGGGCCACCCGGTACCATTTGATCTACGGACCGGTACTGGTTGGCGGTCCAGGAATTGCGTGGTGACCATTGCTATAGAGAACCTCTTATTTTATTATACCACTCTTTTTTAATCGACAGATATTTTCTGGTCTAAAATTTATTTTGCGTTTTTTCACCTCTATATCGTAATGCTAAATGAGATATACTTTTACATGTTAAGAGGAAATATTAATTACTTTTGAAATTTTGTTTGAAATTTTTGAACAACGTTACATATATAATTTAAACAAATTTATGAATTATAATATTGTGAATTTTCTTGAAAATTGAGACATTTTTCTGCTTGCAAATTAGCTCCGCGTTTAATTTAGACCCTCGCACATTTGCCGAAGACACCCTTAAACATTTTTTTTTTCCAATGGAGCTGCGCATTGGTATTTTAAACCCCAGGAGCTGGTACCATTTTTTAGCGCTGCACCATACAGGCGATACCAATTACAGCAAGCAATTTTAACGGCCAGTTTCCTCCACAGAGGGAGACACCTGAGCTCTAAGCGATGCGAACTTTGTACTAGGATTTAATTTTGCCGAGAGCATCCAAGTCAAACAGACACTCTAAGGATCTTTCACATGCCGTATAATCATACGACATGGCCGCTGTCGATTTTCTGCATCACGAAAATCCACCGACTTGGGCCAGGGTCGAACCCGCAACTTGGATGCAGAAGGCCAGCGACAAACCAGCCACGCCACCCAGCCGCCTACCCTTAAACATATGTTTCCCTATTTATTGTGTGACCATGGTAGCCTGGTGGTCATGGTCACGGATTCGTAGTCGGCATTTTGTGAGTTTGATCGCTTGTTGAGTCTGGCGCACGTTAAATCTGTCGCAAGCTCAAAGTTCCTAAGAAGGCATGGTGTGGAAGTTCGCAGAGGAGAATGCCAGCTGAGGTGTCGTCCTCGTTGTTTGACCAAGGTTCAAAATTATGAGATTCGTCACCTCATAATTGTGATCACTCGTGTTTTGATTTGTAGTACCACTAGAATAAACACTCAATCCCTTTCTTTATTGCTTCTGTTCCAGAGAAATTTTAATGAGAGCAAGGTTTTGCAATTAAACTCATGGGTTGGTAAGAATAAAATTTTCTTACAAATTTTTTAACTTAAAAAGAATTTTATGTTTAATTAAATGTATTGATTATAGTGGTGGTAATTTTTTTTGTTTCCTTAATCCTGTTTCATTTTTAATCAGCATTTAAAAAGACGTACAATTTTTATTCTTAATAAATGTCTTCATTTTTTTTGCTACATTAGATTAAGTTTATTTCTTATTCTAAGCAAAAAAAAAAGGTTTCAATTTAAAAAAGCATTAAAATGGTTCATGTTTAAAAAATCACGTAAGTTTTTATCACGTTTGAAAACTAAATACAGCAATTTATTGCACTATATATTTCACGTAAATAAAATTGTATTTAAAAATTTAAATTAACAAAATTGCAACGTAGTGTAGATCATTATGTTTAATGATTTATGATCACTAATAATGATTGATGTATTCACTTGAATGTGTGTGAGTGTGTTTCTCTTATTTTCTAATTGGTGATTTTTTTTTTATTGACGATTACTATATTTTTGACTAGTTATTGCTTCATACTTCAACTCTTAAAATTAAATTTATGATGTTGATAATTACTATATGTTACTTGTCGTATTAGACTTCTGGAAAAAAAGGCCCATATATATACATTCTATAACATAAAAAAAACGCACTAAGAATAATTCATCATAATGAGACGAAAATAGCTTGATTGTGTAATATATATATATATATAAAGTCAAATTACTAAAAAAATTCTAGTCTTGGTCTGGTTTGATGTACACATATGGAGATTGAGCAAGACTTTTGCATGTGCTCTCAATGACTTTACTTTCTGATGAGATAGAGAGTAGAAGTATTTCTTGGTGCTTTCTTTTTTTAGAGCACAAAAACAGTTTTCCTCTTATTTCCGCAAGCATTATGTTCTTAAATTCTACTGCAATGGTTCTTCATAATTAAGTTTTTTTTAACTACAGTGGTCAATTTAGCAAGTTTATTATAAGGACTCTAACTTTGATGTTTAGACATTAGAGCCCGAAATAGATAACCATGTGCTCTTCATCTAAATTGTAACATATCATTTTGTTGTTTAAAATTAGCATACTCGTCTCATAAGCTTAAGGTTTACGGGTTCAAACTCGACTGGAGTCGATAGATTTTCTGAACGTAAAAATCGTAGGCACGCATATCATATGATTATGTGGCACGCGTAAAAATTCCCTTGAGTATCAATTTGGCTCTGGTACTCCCGGCAAAAGAAACTACTACACTATTTAGCATCTGACAAGAGCTTGAATTTAAGATATTCAAGCTTCAAAAATATGGTAGTGAGAGCCACCACTAGGTACTGCTAACAAAGAAAGGACTCACAAACTTGGAGACTTACCTTGACTGCAAAAACTTATCTGCCAAAATGCAACCCATTTGAAGGGGGAAAATGGTTTTGAAGATACTGAAGGATGCGTAGCTTTTAGCTTTTGACAGAGCTACAATATGTTCCTCTCTTGAAGAAATCATTATCAAGATTTATCTTCGTATATATTATCGTAAAAATTTTTTAAAGCTGAACGTTAATTTTCCTTTGAATCAGATAAGATCTATCAATATATTTCCTGTTTTATTCTTAGGAATTAAGATGGTTTATTGAAAAATAAAAATTTCATATTTTATCACAAATATTTGTTCATAGTGTACCTTTAGAAAATGCATGTGCTCAGAAACTAGTGGTCCAAAAGATACTTGTAACAAATTCTTTAAAACATTTTAAAACTTTCGGAAAAAACTTGTAATTACTAAAATTCTATAAATGTTTTTTTTTTTCAGAAAAATTTTAGTTCTTAGGGGAAATAGCTCAAGCAAAATTCTTAGTAATACTTGAATTCTTGATAATAAAAATTTATTGTATAATTTTTTTAGCCTTACATTAAAATCCCTAATATGAATGAATATCATATCTAAATGAATTTTAGTCAAAACTAAATAACAGCTTGTGTTTGGCAGTTTGACAAAACAAATGAAGGTGCTAGTTTGATATCACGGGGCACGCGCCAAGGTGTTTATGTTTCGCCAAGATGGGCGATAACATTACAATATGGTTACCTTGATATTTTTATCTTCTGGAGATGTGGTTGCCAAGGAGATAACGTATATTAGAAATAATTAACTTTTATGAAAAATGAGTATTTTATGTATAATTTTTATTTTATTACAATACGATGATTATTCTTTTCTATAATCACTATTAAATTAAATTATGATATTAAATCATACTATATGAATATTAGATATAATTACTATTAAAGTATATTATAAGATTATTATCATATACTTTATAATATTATTAATAGTACATGTAACTTTTATTATATTATATTTATATTCATTATTTATTGATTGATCTTGGTTATTCTCAGTCTCTTCCTTTTTTCTTCATTTGAAATCTATTTCAAAACAATTCTTTGAAATCATCTTCCTGACGATTTTTTTACTGCTTGGCTGCCATTTTGAATTCCATTCCAGCGACAACAAACGCTGCTTGGCGTGATTCCTTGATTGCGCCAAGCAGCGCTTGGCGCCTTGCCCCGTGATACCAAATTAGTTCCGAAATGAAATCATAGGTACCTCAGGAATAAGTCAACGACATAAAACATCATCGACGCCAACGTTTCATGTAAATTTCACATGGTTTGTATGCTTTCTTCAGGGTGTTGTATTTTGTATGGCCAGCAGTGTACATTTAAACTAATTAGACTATATATTATAATCAACTACGATATTTTAATATTAAATCTAATTATTCTAATTAACATTAATTCTTATTCTAGTTCCACAACATATTTACAAAAAAATATTACTTTTTCTAAGCGCTGAAAAATATTATTATAGAAAATTGATTCTCTATATTTACTCTCCAAATTGGAGTAGATTCGAAATAGTTAAGTGGAAATTTTAATGCAGACATATCTTATAATTTTCTATCAATGTATTTTATGCCCGTTGGATGTAAGCGTCTGACTTATAAATTATGTAGAAATAAAATCTCACCGCCTAAATTAAATTATTTATAAGTTTCGTTCGTTAGATATGCAAAGGATTCATTGCTTTTTTTTCATGTTACGAGAAGTGTTAGTCTAATTTTTTGAAACATATTTTTCTTTTCGTAAATGCTATTGCTTTTGTTGAAGACCTGTTAAAAAGTTATTGAATGAATGCTGTTTCGGATATGAAAAATAAATCGTAATGAAATCAAAAGATCGAAATATTTCCATAAAATAACTCCCAAAATTTTGTATTCATTTATAAAGGAATGTGTTTTTTTGTTTAAGAATTTTATATGTTAAGTATAAGAATATTTTCATATATATATATATATATAGATAATGAAATTTCTGTAAGATAAAGAATTTGAGAATTCATCTATTTATCAGATGAAGTAAATGTTTGACTTTTTATTACTAAGTGAGTTTTTCTTAAAATACCGATAATTATTTTGAAATGCATATCATTAAAGTTAGAAGACCGTTTTTTCTTCGAAGGGGTTTTATTTATTTATTCATTATAATGATGTTAAAATGATGTATTTTAGGAAGGGGTTAAGCATGTGACAATTTATGTATTTTCAAGGCATTTCCGAGTTTACGTGGAGTTATTCGAGTGTTGATGACCGAATTGGTTTAGTTTGATTAGTATTATGCTAGTGCCAATGTACAAATTAGTGCTGCAATTTATTTAATTTTGATTGATTCTTAGGTCGAACACGTGAACTGTTGTCCGCTATATCTTAACTATACTATACTTTAAGTGTATTATAGTTGGCACCTAATAATAATTGCTTAAATATGTTTGATTTTGCTTTGTCTCATAATTCTGCATGATAATTTTAGTTGCATTTAGATCTAAATCCAGGAATTTGTTGATTATGATATGTCGAATTAAGCCTTAGGCTTAGTAATGTACTAAGCCTGGAGAGGTCTTCAACCTGGGTACTTTGGAGCCCTAGGGTTCCCTATAATTTTGACAGGGTTTCGCAGGTGATGACTATTTGCTTAACCAAACCTTCCAAATTTCGGTAAAATTTGAATTTTTTTTTCAATATTGAATTTGCATATACAGTTTACTTGTAAAATTAGATAAAAATAAATAGTTTTAATGGTCTAAAACAAACTCTTAAATTTCGTAAAAGTCGCCTGATGTATTCTGGAAACGCTAAATCAGAAGGCTTGCCAATGAAGAAGTAAAAACTTATAGAGACATATCAGCAGATTTGACTTTAAGATATAAATTAAGCAGGAACAGCTCCTAAATTTTAGATTGAAAAATTGCACAATATTAGAAGTTTCTAATACAGTTATAAATATAATGCTACTCTTAACAATGTTTTTAAATTAAAAATATTTCTCAGCGTATGCGGCAACAAAAACAAAATATGGAAGCAAATTAACACAGAAAATGAAGGTCGACTGCAGATAGCTTCAATACACCTAGTTTTTGATATTTTAGGGGAAAAAACCAACACATATCCCAGTTATAAATATAAAGTAACGGTAAATGACACCTGGAGCATTTATTTATGAGCAAATTACATTAATATATTATGTGAAATTTTTTTATAAATAATGCAATGTTTTTTCAACCATGATGTAGTCTATTTTAAATATTATTTTAATATACATTCTAGGAGTTCCCTGGAAAAAGCTTTTAGTTTCCAGAATCCCGTAAGAGTCGACAGGTATCCAACTACTTGCGACAACTTTAAAAAAATGGAGATATGGGGATTTGTTTGTGGTTTTTAGATTTATCTAGTACATTTTAGAAAAAAAAGGCTAATATATAGAAGAGAAACAGAAATTATAATTATTAAAATGGGGAAAAAATTGGTAAAAAATTTCACAAGCGTGGCTCATTCTGTACAAAAAATTTATGAACTAACTCTAAATTTTTCAATTTTGATTTGTTACTATGTATCCATTTTTGAAATGACGTTTAGGATAAAATATATATTATAATTTTTGCAAAAACTAGAGCACTTTTTCTTAGTTATTATATGAAATGGCGTAAAAATGCAGTGATTATATTCAGTGATTGATAAATTTGATGGTTAAAACACTTCTACTATTGCACAAAACATGCACAAAAGTTTAAGTTTTAAATGTTTTCAAAAATTTTTGAGCAACCGCTTTACCCGTTTGAGAATTTTCTAATAAAAACGCATTTCGAGTAAAACGCATTTTATATATATACTTAACAATACTTTTATTTTTATACGCACAAGTTTGATATAAATATTTTGGTATATTAATATTCAAATATTAGTTAACAGTTCTCCAGATGTATAAGGAATGCCTTCATTTTTCTCTGGCAATGCACAATTTCTTTTTTTAAGTCCTCTGAATTTTTTTCTAATATTTTCTGCAGCTGGCAATAAATGTCTCTCTGAGTCGAAAATTCTATTTTCATCAATTTTTGCTTCCTTTATAATTCTTACGATTTTACAATTTTTAGGAGGGCCCCAATACTTTTTCAGTTTTTGTTCACATTCGGCAATATTGACTCAGCACTTCAATGTTTAAAATTTTCCCCGAGACGATGAAAATCGCAGAAACCAAATCCAATTGGGGAAGAGAATCCACGTTTTTCCATTTAATATATATTTACCGGCAAAGTATGAAATGCCGGCATTCTATAGAATGCCTAGGCATTCTATACAATGCCTGACGTTTTTAGGCAAAGTATGAAATACGAGAATTATTATATACTTTGCTAGGCATTATATAGAATGCCTAGGCATTCTATAGAATGCCAAAAGCTATTTAGGCAAAGTATGAAAGGATGCCCTGATAAGGTTTTTCTTACAGATTTTTAAAACTCGCTTTCTTGTATGTCTGTCGGTTGGAATTTTGTAATTGATTTTAAACTAGCTTTTCGATGAGCTAGAGACTCTAAATCTGGACCATAGCTCAGAAGTGGATGACAATTCATGAAAATAGGAAAAAGAAGTGGAAAAAATGAAAATTAGGAGTTTTATAATTTTAGTCCGTTATAAACATCATGAAACATTTCATGGAACATTAATTTTTTAATTCCAAGTATTATTATACAAGCCGTGCATTATTTAAAAAATACAAATATTATACTAAAAAAAATAATGAGAGTGCCTTTAAAAAAACTTATTCAAAATGCGTAAAAAAAAAATGAAAGTTTGTGTGTAAGGAAATAAATTATTGCCATTCTTATTAAAAAAACTTGGCATCTTTTGAATTTTTTTAATGTATTTAAAAATTTTATTTTATCATTTCATATAATGTTTTTATTCAAGAAAATAATACGAGATGAAGTTTTGTACACATTTTTCACACAATTTTAAAATTTGAAATTTTTTTAAAAATATAAACATTTTAAATTAATACTCTTTTGTATTTATTAGTTTTTTGACCTGAATTTTTTCGTAATACTCCTAAGAATGTTTTAAACAACTTTAGGTATCAACTTTACAATAACTTAACTAGCTTGAAGAAAAAAATAAAATGTTGATGTGCATGCTAAAATTTATCGAAAAAGCCAAATCTCCTACATTTTAATTTTTTTAAAAAGAAGTATTAAGTTTACAGCAAAATGGATTCCTAAATTGAGGCGCGCATTAAAAGTCACGTGCATTTCCACATGATATTCGAAACCAATCGGAGATGTATTTCGGAAACGGCGGTGACCTTCAGGGGTGAAACAGTTTGATTCTCTATCAACTGTCAATCAAAGGCTCGCGAACCACTTCTCTGGGTCTCCTGCACCATCATCGACTGAGCCCATTGCTATATTTCATACTTTGCCTGTTTCTCATTTGGCATTCTATAGAATGCCTAGGCAATGTGTGAAATATAAATCGTTTCATACATTGCCGCTTCTTTTAGGCATTGTATAGAATGCCTAGGCATTCTATAGAATGCCGGATTTCATACTTGCCGGTAACATATACGCTAACAGCACAATCATCTAAACGCGACACAATAGAATTTAGCAGACTACAACATAGAACTGTTTAAAGCTTGTGAGGCAGCATGTAACAAATTAATTTCTTGTTGTCTATATATATACTTTAACGGATGAAGAATATTCAACATACCGTGAATAGTTTCTTTCTGGCAAAAAAATTCTTTTTAAATAATTATCATTTTTAATTCTAAAAGGTCTATAGTATTTAGGTTATTCATCTTTGAAGTGGAAGTGAATCCTTTTGAGAAAGTACATTTCTTTACAAAAGACAGAAATTTGGCTACAAACCAAGTCCTAAATTTTAATAAGTACAGACTGGGCAAGAAAGAATGCTAAATATCGGCATCAATATTTTGATGGCAAAAATATTATTAGCATGGAGAGATCCTGAGTCAACATTAACAAAGAATCAGTTAATACATTTCCCATTTTTTTTCTGACTTTTTAATAAACAGTGCGGAAGTTTTCCGTAAACTTTCGTTTTTCTTAACGAAACATTTGTCCGTGTCCCATTGCAGAAATGTAAATAATATTTGAAAACAATTTTAGCAGGCAAGAAAACCAAAATGAACTGTTTTCAGTAAAAATACTATGTAAAAGTAGTAGCAGAATCGAACGGAGATGTTGTAAAGTAAATAAACAGATATTCTAAAGTTGCCTGATTTAAATTTTTACTTTAAAATAAGAGAGGCTTTTTTTGCAGCATTTTTAAATAAATATTAAAATATGCTTTGCATCACACAAAATATTAATAAATCGTGGAAGAAAACCGAAACATTGCTTAGTTTCGGTTTCAAAGTGCCACTTCCGGTTAGCATTTACCAACTGGAAGTAGTGTCTGCTTTTACTAAAACACTTGTAGGTTCTCTTCTAGTGAATGGAAAATAAATAAATAAAAAAACTAGTAATTTTATAAAGCTTAAAAGATAATCCACAAAATAAAATCATAAAAAAAATTGTCAATTTTTCACAAAATTCGTGATTTTAGGGTAGTCGGATACCTTCAAGACCTCTTAACTAAGCTATTTCATTACTATGTGAAAAGGATGTTATTGCCATAAACATAGAGTCTCTAATGGTTGAAGCTAGGCATTTTTATATCAAATTCTCTGCATATATTTTTAAGTATATATATATATATATATATTGTTACGTTGATCGGGGTTCAAGAATTTTATGTAAATCAGTCGCAAACAACAAGACAGTTCCTTAAGAGCGATGAGAATTTATTGTTGAAAATCAATCTTGAAATACAGGATTCAACAGCCAAATTCGTAGAATAAATATCAAAAGGATTTCACACCTTCAACAGCATTCAGGCACAATTACCAGTGTCTAACATACACGTGCGTAAAAGATTATCCACAAGCACCGCACGTAATATTGAACAGCCGAGCTAATCGCTAGTCTTCACAGTCAAGGCAAGTTTACTAATCGTTAGTTAAAACCAGGCTGACTCCGCTTGGCGATCGCCTCTCTATTTGTATCCGTCGCGGATACTTCCAGAAAAATCCGCTTGCCTCATAGATCGTGAAATTAGTAGATTTCTAGACTAATTTCTAGAAGAACTCGCCAACATGGTCGCCAAGTTGCCAAAATGGTTGCCAAAAATGATGGTAACTTGGCTCTATCGCCACGATTTCGCCAAGTTCCCATTGAATCGCCATTATAACGTAAGGGACGGCGTTGCATGTAAATATCACAGTTTTTTTTTTTAAATAAATGTAGCATAGAGTAATATAAACGCATTGCGCATCCAAATACAAATTATTTAGACTATTTTATACAAAATTCGTAACAATATTTTGCAGAAAAACGGATCATTTAAAAAACAAATGTTAGAATTAAACTATGTTTTTAAAATAATTTTTTTAATTATTTTTTAAATTGCTTTTATTTAAAAAAATACTTTATTCTTCGAACAGGTTCTAGCCCTTGGGGTGAATGGAGTCCGTGTAGTGGAAGTTGTGGTGGTGGAATCCAACAAAGGAAGAGGCAGTGTGATGGAAGCAGCAAATGTTCCAATGAAGATGGACAACAAAGAACGTGCAACATGTTCCCTTGCACAGGTGAGTTTAATAGATAAGAAGTCGCTATAAGTATTTTATCTTTAACCCGGGATCCCATCCCCTGTTTTTGCTACCGTCGATGGCAGCGGAATGTCGAGAACATCACAAACTTTTAACGTGTGTATTTAATTATGAAAAAAATACATATTTATAAAGTACAAGATGTTTTTTGTATTATACAAATAAAATTACTAAATTTATTGCAAAACAAATAAGACCAACATTAATTTAAACTAAATTTTAAAAAGTTTCATTTTAATAAATAATTTTATATATTTTTTTTTCATAAAACACAAGTAAAACGTATATACCAGTAATAAACTTACTTTGTAATTAATGTTAAGGATAGTAGAAAACAAATATTTTAATTCTTTTCCAAACATTCTGAGCAGACTGCATTCATATGCTTTAAACACATATTTTTCTTACATTGAAGACAAGAACAGTACGTTTTTGCATCGTGTACCCGTGGACAAACAGTGGATCGTCCCGTTTTGGCAGATTTATGCTCTTTTTGGTAAGGTTTCTTTTTTAGTTCTTAAGTTTCAGGAGTTTTGATCACATATCACACTGCAGGCTCACAAGTTCCATTCCAATCTCCTCTTATAATCCTGAACGTCTCAGTTTTTTATCAGGCAAAACGGAATGTTTGACACTGAAAGCATTAATTGGAGCAGTGTATAAGTTGAATGCTTGACGGAGTACCTGCTTCCCGCAGGGAAGCTCAAACTCCAATCATTAAAAACTAGGGGTTACATGGGTTCAGCTTTACCTTAGCCCTTTGCTGCATTAAAGGTGTGAATAGACTATATATAAATAGGATAAGCTAAGAGAATTACATTAGAATAGGTAAATTACATTAAGGTGAGCAAATTAAATTAAAGTGCAAAGATAAAAATCTAGGTGTACGAGTAAATTAAAATTAAGGTGTAACTATGGTGAAAAATAACTATGCAGATGAGAACTGTGTCAGGCCGCTTACTGGCCCGGCGAGCCGGAGCGCAGGGCGGTCGACTTGAGGAAAAGTGGGTGAAAGATTCGAGCGGCGCAGGCGACCTGCACCGTCCAGAATTTCCCCCTCGTCGCGACTATTTAAGGTGAATAGGTTGAGAATGCATGGACCAATCCGGGGACAGCCTTTCTCTCCCCTTTAGGAGGGGGTGTGTCTTGGGTGTTGGAACTCTGGCCGCCGAGGCGGTACCAGAGCGAGTAATCCTAGTGGACGAACTGCTCTGTCCCTATTGGTCGAGAGCGAGTTCGGTTAATGTAGTGTGTGTAAAATGAACTTATCAGTGTAGTGGAGTGAGAAAAGTACTAAAAAATGAAAGTAAATAATGAAAAATTGTAGAAAAGTTCGAGTAGGATGTTGCGAGGTCTATTGATTAGTGTGTTTAATGAGTATTTTTCTATGCGTGCAATTGCTCTTTTGGTATGATTGTCAATGTTGTTAAAGAATTTAATTGAAATCTGTTTGAAAATGTCTTTTAAAGTTTTTAGTTTGACTGCGTTTCTAAGGTCTTCATTTCATTTCTCATGTAATAATACGTATGATTTTGTTTTGAGCTGCTTCGAGCATTTTAATATTGGAATAGGCTGCGTGGCCCCAAATTGGACATGCATAAGTAAGAACTGGTCTGAGAATCAGTGTATAAATAAGCATTTTATTTCTTAAGGATAAACATGATTTCCGGGCAATTAGGGGAGAAACTTTAGCCACGGAAATGTTAAAATTTTTAATTTTTACGAATGTGTATAATATGTTGTTTAAAAGTGAGTCTTTTATCTAGGATTATTCCTAGGTACTTGGTGTTGCGAGACCAGGGTATGTGTGTGTTGTGTAGGTATAGGTGTGGTGGTTTTTTTTATATGGTGTGAGAAGAAGACGGCCTCTGTTTTTGCGACATTTAACGCAATTTTCCATGTCGAGAACCAATCTTCCATCTTGGATAGGTGTTTGTGTAGGAAGTGATAATGAGTTTTAATTCATTACTTTGTGCAAGGATCGCCGTGTCATCTGCATACATGCAAATGGTGGTTTGGCTGGTTCTAGGAATATCATTTACATAAATATTGAAAAGAGTAGGTGAAATTGAGGAGCCCTGGGGGACTCCTGCTTTGGAGCAGTGTTTAGTAAATAGGAAAAAATTTGCAGTGGCCAAAGGACACGACACATCATATAAACTATTCATTTCATTAATGACAACAATACCGTCTTTGGTCAAATTATAAAAATTCTCACTATTTCAGATTTCATTAATCCAGATTTGGTTTCTATCGTCATTTTCATGCACAGTAGTGATAAAAAAAAATAGAACACTTTTTTTTCTTTTCTTCTACAATAAGAAATTAATGTGTCATCGGGAATTTATGATGAAAGTTAAGAGTGGACGTGCCAGCTTTTGTATACTGATGAATGGTAACGGTATCTCCCTTTAATTTTTTCGGAGTGTGCCAACCATTCTTAATTTCTTTTTTTAACAATCTTTCAGGAAACGGAATACTAGTATACCACTTCTTGCAAAAAATGTTGCGTTTGGTACCATTTAATGGTTGTCTTAAGCGCAGTACAAAAATATAAAGTAGTTTGTCGCGGGGTGTTCTCAGCACCCCAGATAAACTTTTCGTCCAAGCAAGAGTGCTTGCATCAGATCAGAAGTTTCAATTACCTAAAATGTGCAGCTACAGAAAAAGTCGTGGCTCTGCGCATTCTTTTTTGGAATCCTGGGAGGCTCTTTTTGTTGCTGGGGTGAACAGAATACCTCGTGCTTCTGATTGTGAGTTAACTGATAGAAATAAGTTAAGGTGTCTCAGAGGTGGTAACTTTCTTTAGAGGGCTGAAAATATAAAGAATATTCAAATGTATATAACTCTTTAAAATTAAAGTTAAATAACTTGAATCCTTTACTCATTATTTATTAAGAAATGGGGTTTCAGAAAAGTGGAAAATGTTTAAAATATAACCATAATTTAAAAAATTATAAGCATATGAAAATAAGAAATATTTTTATAAGAAATATTAAGTTTTACGTTGCGCGTGCTAAAATAGTAGCTTTAATAACTAGCAATAAGTTAATTTATAAATTTAAATGTATCCTTATTACACTGTAGTATTTTTAAATAAATTATATTTTTTTAAAAATAAAAAAATTAATTATCAAATTTTTTTTAAAAAAATCAATATTTTTCAAATATTTTGAAACACAAAAGATATATTATTCTTAAATTTGTAGGGCTTAAAGAGTATGATACATTTTATAATTCTGTAAAGTTTTATTCATCGAAGGCATCTATTTTAGAAAATAGCGTGCACAACGCAAAAATTAAATAATGTTTATTACAAAATTATATCTTATTTGCATATGCTTATAATTTTTTTAAATTATGATTAGATTTCAAACATTTTGTACTTTTTAAAACCGTAATCATTTATGAATAATGTGTACAAGATTCGAAGTATTTAATTTAAATTTAAAAGAAGTATATCTGATTGAAAATTGTTTATATTTTCACCCCTCGAGACAAAATTAACGCCCTAGACACCTCTTAATAATAATCTAACTTTAGTCCTTTTTCTTCTTCTTTTTTTGTAAATTTATTTTTAAACTTGGTTACAAAATTTTCCAATCACTTATTACGTAACTACGAAAGTCATCTTAAAAGGAACACTTGTATAAATATTTGTCATTGGCTATTTACAACACGATAAGTTTCTTTAGTAAGAAAGTTGTTTATAATTCAAAATTAAGTGACCAATCCTGAAATATCTTAGCAAATGAAAATCGTATTAATCATTTTCAAAAATTAACTGTTATCAACAATGTTTTTAAAAAAATGAATGTCTGAAAAACACAAATTGTTGATTTATAACGATCAAAGAAATTCTTGTTGATATTATTGGCTTCAAAATCTTTTGAATGCAAACCAGATCAAATATAATTTTCAAAAGTATCCAAAGAGACTTAAGAAAAAATATACAATACATAAATTTGAAACAAAAATTAAAACCTAAAGGCTTCGCTTCACTGAGAATGATGTTACAAATAAATTAACTAATTTTTTTGTTTTGTTTTTGTAAAAGGTACCAACGAAAAATTATACGGGAAACATTGGCAGTATAAGGTTGAATATAAACTAATTTAATTTGTTTAAATAATTTAAAAATTTGGATACAATAATTGAAGGAGACACGTAACTGAAAATTTAAATATTTAAATCAAAATTAAGGCATTTTTTTTAAAAAAAAATTTCCTATGTAATTTATTAAAAAAAAATAACAATAATAATTTTTTTCGCACTTTACAGAAATACAATTTTTAAAATACTGAATTTCTTAAGAGTGATTTTGAACGAACAAAAATGTTATTTATCCTGTATTGAATTTGTGAAAAAATTTAAGAAATTGTTTCATTTATTTTCACCCAAAACTATTACCTTTCTAATACCTTTTGCAGCCAACAATAAACTCTTAGACCCCCCAACAGTTCGAAAAATCAAATCCTATAGTAATTTTAGTAGCATTCTCTACGTTCATTGATCCTCTTTCACCCGTGATTTCATTTTACGTATCCTTGCTGAGTGCGCGAGAAATATATTTCGTAGTTTCTGATGAGTGAGTTCATTTAATACAATCAAAGGAAGGAAGTAGCTCTCTCGGATTTGAAGTCATCCATTAGGTGACCTCTTCGTGCGGAAAGTGACGATTCTCCTCTGTCTTTCAGAGTTACAGTTCATCTGCTTCGTCTTTTATTGAAGTGACTTGCTAGATATTTATATGACTAGTTCTGCAGTGTTTATTTCGTGATAAAGATTAGATTTCGCATTCCAAGCAACTATTAAATCAAATCTTTTAATAATAACTGATTAATATGCATGAAAATGTTCAGAAAAATGCAAAATTAAATTTAAGTGAATAGATTTAGTGATTTAAAATTTATGGAAATCTTCTCATTGCTATCCCATTAATCTAAAATTCCGTTCATCGTCTAATTTTGTTTTCATCGAAAACTGTACTGCAACTGGAAGTTACATTAGAAATGTTAAAGCATATAAATCTAGGTTATATGTAATGTATCGGGACAATACGCTGACTCATCAAAGAAACTTTTGTTTTACAAAATATGAATATTTTAAAATGGATCAATGGTTATTTATCGTTGCTATAGCGGCAGTTAAAAACAAATTTATCTGAGGTGTCATCGTGAATTCAGTGACCTTTGTCGCACGTACGTATGATCAACCACAAATTATAAAACAGAGATAATGTTAACAAGTCCAGGTGGGTGATTAATTTCAAGTAAATAAATTTGAAATAATCGTAGTAAGATTTAGATAAATCAAATGCAATTGATATTTTAAAAATTTTTAGTTTAGCAAAAAATTATGCCATCGGTCGGCTAAATAATTAAATTTAATGTAACACTACAGATTTAAAAGAGAATATAAATTTGATTTTAATAACATATAAACGAGTAAATTTTTATTTTTTTTGTTATAAAAGTTTTGAATCCTATAATAGCCGATTTAATCGAGATCATAATATTTCATATCATTCAATACACTCATGCCCATAAATTAAGGATAATTCAGAATCACACAGAAATTTAACTCTAAAATAAAAATTTCACCTGTAGAATTATTACACACATCTTGAAGAAGAATTTGCAAATTACAGGAAACCACCAGATGGCGCGGATAGTACGTCACAATGACGAGAGTGTAAGAGAGGTGTATATAAGGAATGGTGGCAAAGAAGTAAAATTGTTCACAAGCGCTTTAAAAGCCTTTCAGTGCAATAGCCACATAGTTATGGCACAAGGGAAGCATTCGGATGATTTTTTACGTAGTAGAATTATCGGACGACTGGAATGTGGACGTACCCAGCTCGAAGTATCCGAGGAACTTGGAATCGCCCAGAGTTTCATCTCCAGGCTTTGGCAACGATTCCAAGTTGATGATAATGTGAGTAGATGTTACAGCACTGGTCGCCCCCGAGTTACAACGCCGAATGAGGACCGGTATTTGGCAGTTACTGCCAAAAGAAACAGACGGAGCATCAGACCTATCTCGTCAGCTCTCTTCAGCTACCGGTACGATAGTTTCAAGGCTGACCGTGTACAGAAGCTTAGGGCACATTGGTCTATATGCTCGTAGGCCTGTCAGATATGTTCCCCTTAACTCAGATATGTTTGCGATTAAGCTGGAGTAGAGAGCATGCATTGTGGACACCGCGACAATAGTCTTGTGTGATGTTTTCCAACGAGTCCAGGTTTAGTTTGCAGTCTGATTCTCGCAGGACTTTCATATGGAGAGCGCCAAGTTCCCGTTACCATCAAGAGAACACCATTGAACGACACCGTTACGGTGGTGCAGGATGGCTCGCTTGGGGAGGAATTATTCTAGGTTCCAGAACTGACCTGCACGTTCAGAGTGTAACGATTACAGGCCACATCTATCGGGATGTCATTCTGAAACAACATGTACGCTTGTTTCGGGGCGCCATGGGTGCTGAATTTCTGTTTATGAATGACAACGCCCGTCCTCACCGTGCAAACATTTTAGACGAATGCCTTCAATCGGAGGATATCACCCGTATGGATTGGGCAACATACTCACCGGACTTGAATCCAATAAAGCATGTTGTGAGATATCCTTGGCCGACGAATTGCAGCCCGTCAACCCCCTCCCACCTGTCTACCGGAACTTCGGGGGGCATTGCTTGATGAGTGGTGTAATATTCCCCAAGATCAGATTGATAATTTGATACTCAGCATGCGTAGGCGTTGTAAGGCCTGTATTGCATCGTCAGGGGGAGACATACTTCGTATTAACCATCACGCTAACCATGTTATACTGTTTTTTGTAAATAGGTTCTTTTTTAAAATTTGCTCCAGGGAGTAAAAATCGCAATTTTTATTAATTATGTCAAACATGTAGCATCTTTTTTTCTCTTTACCTTTTGTTTAATAAATAGACCTTACAAATAAGTCAAATTTGTTTTGCTTCTGTCTCTTTCTTTGCCTGAACTTCATTATCCTTAATTTATGGACATGAGTGTAGTTATTCCTTTTCTATCAAAATAATATTTTTTTTCTCTAAACTTCCGATTCAGTATGGTACTTAAAAATCACTTATACCAATCTAAAACTTAATGTAGCGTCAAAATAAACTTAAGAAGTTGGTACTGATCGAAATTTCTAGAGGGGTTTTACATCTTTTGACATATTCACAAATGCATTAGTGAGTTTCATTTTGATTTTTCATTTAAATCCTCTTTGGAAATCAAATTGCTTGCTCTCAACCCACTGCTGAGAAGAAATTGTTCTCTTGCTATGTCACAAATATTTTTAATATATTATTTAAAGACTTTACAGGAACTTATTTTCTTCATATACACTGGTATTAAAAAAAAAGTGATGCAGCTGAGAAATTAGCATACTACTGGACGAATGAGACGGACAAGAAGATAAATCAAAGAACCAACTAGGTTTAGACATGAGGGAATATGAGTTTATATGCAGCAGAAATCATCTAAAAGATTATAGAAATGTATAAAAAAAACAATGAAGGTGTACGCTCAGCAATTTTAGAATATTTTTGCTTGTGTATCAGATTGAACAATATTAAACTCATATCGTAATGTGATCTGTTCACTATTCAAATCCTGTAAACCACATTTAGATACCCTTACCAGAGGTTAAATCATTGGGAAAATAGAGAAAGATCAAAGATTGAGTGACTAATGCGGCTGCGAACTTTGAAATCGCCTACAGCAACGATTCACGAGTTTGGAGATCATTTTAAACTACACGTTACAGTTGTTCGAAGGTTCAGTAACAGTCTTCTATGAGTAACTTCATGGCCAACTGATGACCAATTTATTGTTCCACAGCTAAGAAAGGAAGCGCATAAAAGACAAGACAGCAAATAGCGCTTAAAATTGCAAGACACATGTAATAGGCTACTGAAAGATCATATCATACTTCACCGTAGCTAAGATGATACACAACGGTGGTCTGTTTGCAAGATGATCAGTGCGTTGTGTAACTTTAACGCCTATTGATTGAATGTGGAGTTTTTCGAAATTATATACATTAAAAAACCGTCTCGACCCTTAATTTTTGCACACCAATGTACAACTATTACCAATGAACTTGACTATTCCTTCTTATTGTAACATATTTATTTCAATTTTTACGACATTTTTATTATTTGCTTTTGAAATAAAATTTGTATTATATAATAAAAAACTTCATTGAAAGCATACTTTAAAATAAGCATTTGAGATTGTTAGAAGAAAGCATTATGTCTGTTCGCTTATGTGCTAGAATTATTTTTTAATTTTTTCTAGCTCTTAAATAATCAAGATAGTAATTCAATGACATTGAGATTCCCTTTAATTTTTATCCTTTGCTTATGTTTGGAATAATATCGCGTATTTTAGTTTGATACTGTTAAAAATATATACATTATGTTATAGTTATTAGAACAAAAGAAACATAACATAAAAAATACTCAAAAGCGGAATTCATGCTTATTTGTTTCGAAACGCTGTTATAGCACCTGTTTTAACGTATACCATTTCTAAAATTCAGGTTAAATTAATATTTTTTGCCTTTTTAGTTTCGTTATAAGTAAATTAGGTTTTATACATTTACTAGCTGACCCGGCACAAGCGTTGTTTTGCCATAAAATTTATTTCTTGTGAATATTTTGGTAGTCAAATAAAAAATAGCTAACTCATTTTAAGTGTGTGGGGATGTGGTATATGACTGAAAGAGGAATGGAAAGCTGTGAACGATGACGGCCTATAAAAGTAACAAAACACCAAGCACCATTTTTTGAATTCTTTGTACTTTTATTATTTTAACTAATAAATTTCAAATTACGTCTCTATCGCAAATTATGACAATTAAAAAATAACATTATCAGTCTCTTAGTGCAATGGAGTATACGATATTTTTAGTGAGTCCATCTTTAGCCAACACAAACAAACTGGATGATTTATCCATGCGAGAACATGCCACGTTTAATGGTCCGTGCGAAAAACAATGTGTGCCCAAATCTAAGCCATAAACAGACTTCGTTTGGCCTTGAGACTTATTGATTGTCGTTGCGAATGCCAATCTAATTGGAAATTGAATCCGTTTGAATTCAATGAGCACATCTGTGGGAATAATAGAGAATCGTGGTATAATAATACATCTTATTCTCGGAACTTGCCATTCAAAATGCTAGCTTCGACAACGTTTTCAATCAATTTTTTCATGACTAATCACGTGGAATTGCACAGCCATGGTGGGTTCAAATTACGAAGCAAAATAACTTGAGATCCAACCTTCAGTTATAAATGGTGCGGTGGCATGCCTGGCAAATCCAATGAGCTCAAAAACTCTGCTGGATAATTTACAGCTTCGTTGGTATCTCAAACTGCATCGATAGATTTGTATGACATAAAGTCCTCAGCAACAAAAGCTTCCTACTGAATGTACGCACAAAATTTCAAAAGAATCGGTCTAAAAAAGCCATTTCATGTATCTCGTGTCACTTATTTGAAATAATGATAACGAAGTAAAAAAGATTAAGTTTTTCGGTTTTATAAACCGATGCAATGTATGAATTTTTGAATAAAAGATTTGTCCAAAAAATGGGGGGGGGGGGGCTTTTCACTCGCCAAAATTGGTGATTTTTGATTTGCTATAGGCACCTATTTTGCTATTGTAACCCATGAGCAGGGTGATTTGGACGGTGGAACAAAGAAAAGTCTCACATATGGCGCGAAACCTATTTTCGACGCCAAGCGAAATAAACGGCGAGATAAGCAACACTCAGGGGTAAAACAATTACACGTTTTATGGTTTTTAATTAATATCTTTTCGACTAATTGCAATATCGGAATGAAAAATAGTTTACGTCCTGTTCTCAGACCTACTGAATATACGCACAGAATTTCATAAGAAACGGTCTAGTCGTTTCGGAGGAGTTTGGTTACAAACAGTGTGACAGGAGAATTTTATATATTAGACTAGCTGACCCGGCCTGGCGTTGCACGGGCTTTTACCGAGGGTATAACTTAATCCCCATGTTAATGTCCTCCTTTTTTTCTGACGCCAGCACTTTTGTGTGGGTGTGACGCGTACGATGTGAGTGTTTGGCCCGTGAGTGCGTGTCATGGCTTTCTCGTTTAACATTTTCCCTTCTCTTCACAAAATCAGCGCTTCCAATATTATTTCTCGAAATTACTTTTACTTCTTTGTTTCTTTCCTCTCCGCTTAGCCCGGCGTTGCACGGGCTTTTACCAGTGAATAACTTAATCCCCATGGGAATTTCCTGTTTCCCTCAGGACGATAGCACTTACGTGTTTGTATGCGCGATGTGAGGGATTTCTTTAACTATGACATTAGAACTCCCTCTTTCGAAATTTGTTCTTGCGTTGGTGTGATGTGGTACTTAGGAGAGGTGGGTAAAAGCTTAGGTGTCGTCCTCGTCACTTGACCATGGTTGAAAATTTCGAGGTCTGTTGCTAAAAGCCCTCGAATAGGCGAACAGTGCGAATTTATAAATCACTCACTCACTTTTCAGTTCTTTCTTTGCAATTTTTAGTCCCCGGAAACGAAAATGTAGCCTTTTTAAAAACAGTTGTATGTTGAAAAAAGACAGAAAAGTATAAATTTTTCAAATTACAAAATTTTACTACTATTTTAAATCTTGAAGTAAAATTGTGAGAATATTTTGAAATGTTCGACACACGGGAAAAAAGTTTCATGAAATTATCTTTGTAAAAGAAGAAATTATTAAATGATTGTTTTAAGTATTTTAAGTGTTTTGTTAAAATTTGTTAAAAAAAGTTTTTGGCTTTTTATTTTTTAAATCACTGATTCTAAAAGTTTTATAAATCATTTTTATTTAAACGCAACGATTTTGATTCATTTTAGAATAAAATCATAAAATATGCAAAATATCATTGTTTTGTAAAAAAAAAGTTTTTTTTTTAAATTCTTTTAAAAAAAGATAGTTTTTGGCATTTTATTTTTTTAATCACTTTCTAAATGATCAATGAACTTTTTAAAAATCATTTTCATTTAAATCCATCTATATTTATTCATTTTAGAAGAAATCATAAAATACAAAACAAAATTAATTAATTATTTTATATTAATATTGATTAAAAATATTCATTTAGCAATTAATTGTGACATGCCAATTTAGTGATTTTTGATATATTAATAACACGCAATTAATAATGAAGAATTTTTTATTTGAACATAGCTTTTATTTTTTTCTAAGGAAGTTATGCTTATTTAACTGAATAATTCAAAAAAAAATTCGAAATGGGCAAATTTTGCGTTTTTATTATGAAATTATTTGTCAAAAAAAGATTTATACATTAGGCATTATTTTAAAGTAAACTATAAGTTTCATGAAAGAGAACAAAAATTTTGATACTGATAAATATTTTTAATGAGTCTAAGAAATGTATTGAATACATTTTGTCATCCTAATCTAACATCTATAATGATTTAATTTTGAAAATTATCTAAAGAAAAAATGACGAAAATTGAAGCAAAAAAAAAACTTTTTCACTCGCATTTTTTTACTTGCCAAATTTACTGATTTCCCCCTGTTTAAGGCAGAACTTTTTAGTGTAACCCTTGAGTTAGATGCGGTCGACGGTTAAACAGTTCAAAGGTCTTTGGCGCAAAACTATTTTTCGACTCCAAGGTTTGGCTAACTGTAAAATCGCGTATTTTTTATTATTATTTTTTTAATTTTAAGGCATAATTTTTAAGTTAATGCTTTCAAACTTCACAAATTAATTGCAAAAATAAAGTACTTTTAAATTTAAAAAAATGTACAAACAATACTGTTTAAAGTATTTCTCGAAAAAACGGTTTTTTACGAAAATCACAAAAAAATTTTTAAAATCCGTAATTGTTAAGCAATTTTTTTAATCTTCGCACAGATTACGGAATATATTCTTTTACACACGGAAATAAAGTTTCGTGCGATTATCTGCATAAATGACAAAGTTATTCAATGTTAAGTTAAAATTTTGAGTATTTTTTGAAAAATCTTTAAAACAAAAGTTTTGGGAATTTTATTTTTTAAATGACTGGATCTAAAAGAGAAAGGCTTGAAGTTATTTAGTGTAGAATATCGTTTTAATAACACGAAAACAAATTCATACGCAACAATTTAGAAATAATTTGCATAAAAACGCATCAGTTTTAACTCTTTTTTAAAAAACTCTTAAAAAATAGAAAATATCATTATTTTGCACACAAAAAAAATTATACCGTATTGTGGCGAAATAAATGATCTTTCCGATTCTGTAATTATTTTTTGTCTGATTTCAACAGTAAAAATTGGATGGCAATTTTAAGATGATGGAAAAATTCGGATCACTGCTCGGCTGAAACGGAATGGAAGTTCTGCCAAGTAAACAACCCGCAGGAGTAAAACAATTAGGCGTTTTAATGTTTTTAATTAATATCTTTTTAACTAATTGCAATATTGGAATGAAAAATAGTTTACGTCCTATTCTCAGACCTACTGAATATACGCACAAAATTTCATAAGAATCCGTCTAGTCGTTTCGGAGGAGTTTGGTTACAAACACTATGACAGGATAATTTAATATATTAGATTAAATAAAATATATATTGTTTTAAGTTTTACTAGTATTAAAATTTGCGTGTAAAACCATATGGTTTTTTTTTTTCGAAATTACTAATAGCTTCATCGTAAAATTAAAAGTTCCATTTAATTTTCCTTAAAAGAGAGTTTTAATTCCAAAGTACTAACACATTTATACTATCTGTAAACATGTTATGAAAATATTCAATAAAATCTTAAGAATATTTTCCCATAAAATAATACAATCTTTCAAGGAATTTATTTCTCCATTAAACCTATTTATCGGAAAAACCTACTTTTAATGAACCTCAAAGTAAGTAAATAAAATGGCATCTACTGATAAAAAGATCGTAAGAAATATTTGACATGAGTATAAGTTACGACTCTTTTTTTTTCAATATCTCATGAAACGAAGCGCTTTGAAAAAAATTTAAACAGGAGCATGGAGTCCAAAAGAAAGAAAACATTTAAACCAATTTATTTTCGTCTTCACATTTCAAACAATTTCATTCCATAAAATACCCTTATTGACACAATAAAAAATAAGTGCAAATAAAGTTTAAAAAAAGTTAGAACGCCGCCTTCTCTAACAAATTCTTTCTAAGTGTTCGAATAAATTCGCGTTAGAAATAATGCGCCTTTTTAGTACTTCCCGAAGGAGACAGAGCTACAGAGCTACAAATGAATTGATTAGTTCAAGCGTCTTTGAGTTAAAAGGTTGAGTTCGAAACGAAACTTTCGCCTTCCAAAATCCAATTACATTGAATGCCTTTTGTAATTTTAAATGACGTTAAAAACGAGAAATGGGAAGCGAGTCCATTTTCGGAGTCATGAGTTATGTTGAATGTTTCAATTTCTTGGAGTGATATAAGGGAAATATTCAATTGACAAGCAGTTTTAAGTTGCTTCTTCTTGCTGTTTCTTTCCTTGTTTGGACCAATAAAATAGCATAAGTGCTATTTATTTGAAAAATAAATATGCTTTGCTTTATGCAATCTCTATAGAGAATTCATACAGCAACGGGAGTATCGTATAAAATAATATCGTATGAAAGTATAATCGTGATATATAATAATGTTCTAAAAATTACTAAATGCTCTGAAAACAAATTTTAGAATGCATTATTCATTATTCCGAGCTGAAATGCTTCTTAATAAGAAGTGAAAGTAAACTTTTTGAATGTAAAGCCAGATGCAGTACTGTCAAACGTAAATGGGAATGTATCTGCATTTCTATAATATCCGTTATAGCATTGTTCATAATGACAGCCGTTATATTTACGGAAAAGTGAATTAATCAGACCAATCTATTGATATGACTATAACAGGTACTCATTATGTATGCATTGCTGAATGTCCGCATTATGTATGTAAAAGCTTCATAATTATGAATCTACAACAAAACTGTTTATTGATGTCACTCAAAGGTATAAGTGATAGAATAACCTATTGTTGCATTTCTACTATGGCTAATAATTCTAAAAATACGTACTGTGTGGGTTAAAAAAATATTAAAACTCGGAATTCCGCCGTATAACGTGCACCTTTATTTTCAAGCTGCACATTTTAATTTTTAGGTATATTCGCCGTATAACGCGCATCGTCATTTTTACAAAGAAAACTGAAATGTACGTCTTATTTTTGAAGTCATTTATTCGAGGTATAATTCCAAGCTTTAGAAAAATATACTAGATTTCTAGAACTACAAAATTTTAAGTTCATAAAAGAATGTTTTAGTTAAACGTTTCATAAGAGTATTTTATAACATAAGAATTTTTATATAAACAGTGATTTGATCTGCGTAGAAGTCTAATTATTTTTTCCATGCTCATCTTTTCTTTATTTTCGAAGCTTTCATTTTTATACGCGGCATATAACGCATACCCGTAAATTTAGATGTTATTTTTTGTGTTAAAAGTGAGCCGTTATTCACCAGATTTTACGATAATACTTAGTAGCAATTTTAAATCACAGTGGGATGTACCAAATGATAAAAAAATGTAGCGGTAAAAGTCAAACAAATTTTCGAACAATGTCCATTTAGAATTTATCTTATATTAACCTATCTGAGACCAAATTGAATAATCATTAGATTTACGTTTCAGGAGATTACAATGACTTTAAAAATAAAATTCGCATCTTCCAATATTTTGGGAATATCCTCAAAATTTTGTGAAATTGCAATTGTTGTAAAGATAATAAAGCTGTATATTAAAAACGTAATATCTTGAAAATTTTATAATAAAAAAAAATTAGTATATTACCATTCTGTAAAACAATCATCGTGTGATTAATTGAGATATTCGTATATATTTTATAAAGAAAAATTTACATTTTCTTTAAATTCAATTTTATGGATTTATCATGTGTTAAAAAAATCTGATATAGCCACTTTGATAGTCTCGGATCGTTGTTTTATGACTCCTATAGTCCAGGAAAGTAGGTCGTAAAGCAAATTTCTTCCAGAACGAACTACTGAGAAAAATACTTGATAGTATACATAATTATATGAAAAAACACGATTGTAATTACAAATACTCAGATCAGCTGCTTAAAAAGAAATTCTGCAAAAAAAAATATTTTATGTGAATTCTATTAATAGAAAATTGAGACTTATAGATTTCCATGTCAATGATAAATAAGCTAATATTTTATTGCAAAGTTATGTTGTTTGCCGTTTCCCATTTTTAATTTTGAATCACGGTTATTCGCATAAAGAACAGTACTTAGTAATAAATATTAAAGAAAACATAGTATTTTTTAAGGATGTTTCAATCCGTATAAAACAGGGTATTCAAAAATTTAAAATATTTTTTAAATGAGTGCTCACACATAATTTTAAGAGAACAGCAATCTAGCCTCACACACAATGAAGAATGATTAAAAAACCCATATTTGAAGTTAGAAGAGAAAATTAGCATGCTAAAAAACTAAATAAGAATGAATGTATTAAATCTGAATAAATATTATGACTGAAAAATAACAGCATTAGTAAGTTTTGTGCTGTTTCGGGTTGTGGGACAACATGAAACAATAAATAAATAGAGGAAAATTAAATATCATATCTATACAAATAAATAAAATTGAAGTGTCTGTTTGTAATTTCAAATTAGCAGCTTTTTACAAAATGCATTTAAAGGCATATACGGTACTTATATCAAAAAATTAATTTTTAAAATTTTTGTCTGTCTGTCTGTCTGTCTGTTTGTTCCGGCTAATCTCGGAAACTTCTGGTCGAATTTTAAAAATTCTTTCACCAATGGAAAGCTACATTATCAGCGAGTAGCATAGGATATATTTTATTCCCATATTCCTACGGGAAAGGGAACTATGCGGGTAAAACGTTGACGTTGCTTACTCCCCGCCAAGTTGGCACAAAATTATGCATTTGCTCAATAATGGAAATTTTAATAAATATTTTTTCACATTTGTAATAAATAACTGAAACATAGTGTTATTTAGCATCTTCACAAAAAGCAATTTTTAAAGGGTTTTTTATGGTTATTATTTACGTTACGTTTGTTAAATGTCAAACTCAAACTTTGAGAAATATCGCCAAGTTGGCTAAGAATTTAAATCCCAGATATTTTAATGCAAATTTTCTCCCACTTTTTAAAGAGGGAAACGAAATAAAGTTTTAGCGAATTGCGTGCCCGTGATATTGAAAATTCTATGGTAATATTAATTGACAGTTTCATAAAAAGTTTTGATTACCTAAGTAGTTTTGATTATTTTGTACTTTTTAAACCTAATTATACAATATTCATATTTTGCGCAAAATTTTTCACTTATACTGAACTTAGATATTTTACATGGAGGTATTACTTTGAAGATATACTATGGATAAATCCATACAATGTCACTCACCGAATAAAATTAGGGAGCTTTACGCAATACTTATTTCTTCTTCAGTCCTTCTAATCCTCAAACCTTTTGGAATAAGTACAAAGACTACATGGTGGAAGATATTTTGTGATGAAAAACAACCAAATATGCCTTTCAATGAACAAATCTGCAACGAAATGCAATAAAGGTTTTCAGAATGGTTAGGAAGAAGATACATGATTTTGGAATGATTAGCCCTAGACGTGTCGACGGAAATAGCTTCGATAATGAAATTAAATGAGAATTAAACTACGATTTTATAGCATTGCAGCATCAAATAACAGAATTTACCCCTCAATTAACTCCAGAACAAAGTCACGTTTTTCAACAAGTGTTACGCAAAGTAGAATCCATCAGTGGCGCACTCTTTTTTCTCGAAGCCCCTGGAGGAACATGAAAAACATTTTTGCTAAACTTATTACTAATGACCATCAGAAAAACTCAGAAGATAGCAGTTGCTATGGCTTCTTCTGGTACAGCCGTGATTTTACTGACCAAAGGTAGCACAACACATTCCATTTTAAAATTATGGCTTAATCTTGCATTTGAAGATTCACTCATCTGAAATTTCAGAAAAAATAGCTCTCAAGGCTGGATGCTTCCACAATGTAAGCTTTTAGTGTTGGATGAAAGTACGATGTATCATAAGAAAGTCATAGAAGCATTAAATCGGACTCTTCAGGTTTTATGAGATAGTACAGATATTATAGGAGGAGTGGTAGCTTTATTATATATTGGCTGGTGAATTCAAGCTTATGGGGAAAGTTGAAAAATTCAGTCTGAAAACGAATATCCCACGGAGTTCTTAAATCCTCTTGAACTGTCGGTTGTACCCTCACATAAACTTCAATTAAAACTAAATGTACAAGTTATGCAGAATCTCGATGCTACTCGACTATGTAAAGGAACGAGACTATGGATCACAAAACTGATGCAGAATATACTTGGTGCCAATATTTGAACATATGTCATGAAAAGGGATAGTGTTATCATACCTAGAATTCCAAGTATCCCCCCTGACCTACCGTTTCAATTCAAAACGAGTTCAACTTCCAGTTTTACTGTTGCTATTAACAAAGCTAACATTTCGGGTAGCAGGGGTGTGCATTTGGAAAAGCAATGATTTTCCCATTGCCAACTATATGTAGCCTGATCGGTGTGTCCAATGCCCAAATCTTCACATATTAGCAACTGAAAAAAGAACATATAATGTGGTATACAGTAGCATCTTAGAATGATATTCTGTTTTGAGCTCTTTTAAAGAGGAATTATATATAGTAGTAGGAATTATATAGTAGAGGAATTATATAGAAGAGGAATTATATAAGAATTAGTAGATAATTTCGATTTTTAAAAATATTAATAGTTTAAGTTATTGAATTTTTGTTTTTAATTATTATAATAAATTACTTTTTCAATTTTTTTAAACTAAGCTCAATTTTAGAGTTTTTAAATTGTATTGGTTCCAGTCAAGCAATAAAAAAAATTACCATATTGTATTATGTACTTTCTAATGATAATGATTACGACTTTTGACAGTTATTTAAAGACATCAACGCGAGCGGAGCCGCGGGTAAAAGCTAGTATATATATATATATATATATATATATATATATATATATAATATATATATATATATATATATATATATATATATATAAAGCCTTTCACATAATACTAACATAAATAGCATATATTATGTAGCCCTTCAACGGAAGAAGAAATTAAATTAGTATGAACAAAATCAGTAAAATATCTAAAACAGCTTAACAAAAGACCTATATTGAATTAAACCACGATGAAGAACAGTACTGAAAAACACTAACACAAACCATGTCACCAAAATTAAATTTGTTTAAAGAACAATTTTTAAAAATATTTTCCTCAAAAATAATTGTAATTTTGATGCAAGGAATCAACAAATGTATTTATACAATGATAAATATATATAGTGATGATTAAGATACATATATCATATTTGGAGAGCACAATACGTATAAAATATTATAACAAGGAATCGAAAAGCTTCGCTAATTGGCTCGATCTACCACCAATAAAGGAATAACATTTCTACGCTTATTCAAACTCACTAATTTTTCTAGCGCATGTTCGAAAATTACTCATATTTTATATTTTGTTTCTATTTAATTAGATAAATAAAGTTAAGCATATAAAGTTAATGACAAAGCCATTTAAGAGCTAAATCACTTTTATTTAAAAATATGTTGATGGAATAATAAAATATACCACTACTGAGATACATCAAAAACTTTTTTGCATTTAAAACTGTCTAAAAATAACTAAAAACAAGTTCAAACTCGCTAATACGGTACGATAGCGAATCGATTATATCATTAAAGCCTTTCTGAGTAAAAACGGTAGAATCTGACATTTTTATTTCTTTATATAGCTTTACTTTGTCTAAGGAATTAGTCGCGCTTAGGAAGCTCACGTTTTTATTGTATCCATTTACCTTTACTCAGTCTTTGGAGACCATCCTCGTTTAGGATGCTGACGCATAGCTTTATCGTTTCCTTGTAGACCGTCCTCATTTAGGATACTGACTTACAGCTTTACCCTGTCCTGGGAGACCGTCTTCATTTAGGAAGTTGACTCATAGCATTACCTTGTTTTTGGAGAGCGCCCTCATTTAGGATGCTGACTCATAGCTTTACGCTGTCCTGGAAACTGTCCTCGCTTGGGAAGCTCACGTTTGTATTGTATCTGTATACCTTTACCCTGTCTTTGGACACTATCCTTCATTATGGATACTGAGGCATAGCTTTACCCTATCTTCGGAAACCGTCTTTGCTTAGGATACTGACGCTATTCTGTCTACACACATCGTCTACATTTAAAAAGCTGACGTATTTATTGTGTCTATAAAGCATTACTCTGCTTTTGCCCACCGTTTTGGCGTAAGAAGTTGACGTTTTTATTGCATCGAAATCGCTTTACTTTGTCTTTGAATATCGTTTGCGAATGAATTACTGAAATATTTTTTGTTCATTTTATTAATAAAAATATGCTCATATTATCTTTCAATAAATAAATTGGTAGGATTATCTGCAGTAACCACGTTTGTAAAAGGATCTTAGCTTTTTTTTTTGCCATTTTTTAAATTTTTAATTTTAAATCACTTTTAAATAATAAATTACCAATTATTCGTTATTTATAATAAATATATAATCTCGCTAAAATATTATCGTTAAGAAATGTCTGGAGTTATATTGTATCAGTATATTCCCCTCCCCCTTCAATAAGAAAAGCATCTTAAGTGATTTTAAAAACAGGCATGCTATTAAACCCAGCAAAAATTTCTTCATTTTTGATTATTTCAAATAATTTGATAGATTATGAAATGTGACTGCAAACAACTTTAACAGAGCTAGACTTTGCCATTTTGTGCAAAAAAAAATACAGGCATATATATACATAAAAATATCTCAGACAGAGAATATGCAAGGGAGGGAGGGTCTTGGAGCCCGAATTATATATTAACGACTAAATTAAATAAATACTAAGCTAAAACTCTTTATTAGTGATTTTCTTTTATATGTACAATGCATACAACATGTTGGTCTACTTTAAGTATTTTTTAAAATATATTCTTCGAAGTATACGACAGGGTTCCATCAAAAGTCCTAATAGGTTTAAGGGTTCCATGATTCAATAAAGTTTGAAGACCACTGTCTTAAACTAACACATTGTACTATTCTTAAAACGCATTTGGTATTTTTTTTTTTTGCATTTACGTTCGTAAAATTTTTTATCTCTCTCTCTCTTTCTCTGTCTCTCCACATTTATATATATGAAATACAAGGTAAGACCGAAAAGAAAGGTGACTCACCCTTTCTTTAGAAAATGAGAATAGCCCGACGAACTGACACATGCGTATTACGATCTTCGATATGCAACGTTAAAGGTCTGGGTAATTTTCAAATTTCTTGGATCGTATTTGTTCGTGCGGTTGCTTAAGCTTAAAAGGTGTTAGTGCATTGCATTGTGTAATGGAGCATAAGTTCTATTTTAAAATGGGCCCTCCTACTGCAATGAGTGTGGACGGAGTAATTTCACCCTCCTTATTCCCCTGATCTTGTGCCAGCAGACTTTTTCCTATTTTTCCGATTGAAATTGGCACTGAAGGGACATCGATTTTCAAACACCTCAGACATTCAAGCTGCTGTTACCAAGGGACTTAACACAGTCTCAAAGGAGGACTTTTTCAAAATGTTTCCAGCACTTGTATGAACGTTGTCAGAAGTGTACTGTAGACTGCGGGAACTACTTTGAACGACAGTGAGGTATTTATCTGAAAATATGTAATAAAATGATTATTATGACATTAGTCACCTTACTTTTTGGTCTTACCTTGTAATAAGGCATTTTTAACTCGTAATACGACATTTTCGGATGGGCTCAATTAATTTATTGTAGTCTTTGAGGAATGAGGGGCTTGGTATTTTTAAACCCCCATTTTCTTGATGAACAAGCAAGTAAAGCGGAGACATAAAACGCATTTCACAAATAGACAGATACGTAAACATTTCAGACAGTCACGAAAGCTTTCTACTTTCGCTCCCGAGATCTCAACCTTTCATAGTTTGGAAGCTGCTAGAATCACAAGATTTCCGGTAAAGGCCAAATATGGGGTGATGCGGTTAAATCATCTTTTTTTTTAATGCTAATCTTTTAGTTTTTGGGGGAATACAGTTGTGTTTTTCCCGCTAGGTGGGTAAAATAAAAATTAATTATCACGTGAAGTCTTGGAGGACTGAAGATCATTAATAATTCTTCCAGTTTTCATAATACTTCCAGTGAAAATTTAAGTGAATTATTACATGTAACACATCACTCAATAAGTCCCGGGCCTAACTAATAAAACAACAACTTTTCTGCAAAACTGAACTTTATTTATCAAGATACTCCTCTTCAAGAGTGATACATGCAGGCCAGTGCTCTTCTAATTTTTTAATACCTTTTTCGTAGAACGAATTGTCTTTGCTCTCAAAATAAGCTTCTACTTCGGTAATAACTTCCACATTTGTACCAAACCTCTTTCCCTGCAGCATTCTTTTAAGATCTGCAAACAGCCAGTAGTCACTGAGGGCCAGATCTGGACTGTACGGTGGGTGGGAAAGTAATTCGAAGTGCAATTCGATCAATTTGACTATCGTTTTCATGGACTTGTGTCACGGAGCATTGTCTTGGTGAAACAGTATTTTTCTTTTGCATTTCAGGACGTTTTTTCTTTATTTTTTCATTCAGTTGATCCAATAACGCCATGTAATATTCACTATTAATTGTTTTGCCTCTCTCAAGGTAGTCAAAAAAACAAAATCAAATGAGCGTCCAAAAATACGGACGCCTTAACCGTGCTAGCTGACGTTTGAGTTTCTGGTCGCTTTGGACGCCTTTCACTGGCTTCTGTCCACTCAGCTGACGATCTTCTTCATTCAAGCGTATAGTAATGTATCCATGTTTCATCCACTGTCCCATATTTACGAAAAAAATCCTGTTTATTTTGCTTAAACAGCTCCAAACAACGCTCTGAATCGTCGATGCGTTGTTGTTTTTAATCAACAGTGAGAAAATGCGGCACCCACTTTGAACACAGCTTTCTCATTTACAAATGATCATGCAAAATAGCAAATGCACTGCATTCTGATACCTTTAAATTCTCTGCTATCTCACGCAACTTCAATTTATGATCGGCTAAAACGGTTTCGTGAAATTTTGATGATTTCTGGAACTACTGCAGAATTTGGGTGACCTGAACGTTCAACGTAGTTTATGTCTGTACGACCACGTTTTAAGTTACAGCATACCATCTTTTAACAGTTGTTTTCTATGAACCAGAGTCCGGATAACATTTATCAAGCCATTGTTTTGCTTGAACAGTGTTTTTCCCCATCAGAAAGCAATGTTTGATTAGCACACGAAATTCTTTTTCATCCATGGTTTCCAAACAGTTGCCACTGTTGCCACACAAAACCACTCCAACTTTATAACTAAACAAGGTATTCTCTCAAAATTTTGACACGTGCCGTTTGAAATTTAGTACTACTAGGTTAGGCCTAGAAAAGTTTGAAGATAGCGCCATCTATATGTTAGTCACGGGACTTATTAAGTGAGGTGTTATATAAAATAAATGAGTAACATAAAAAAAATCTTACTTAGGTCAAAACAAAGAAAAATTTTATTTTAGTTACTTTTTATAAAATAGTTAAAATTAATGTAAATATGTATATACATATGACAGAATCACAATATTAAGTGACAAAAGAGAAAGCAATTTTCCTTGCAATTTTCCATTTTCCTTTCTATATATAGTTTAAGATTATCTTTTGTTTCTTACTAAGTTAATTAAATTTAATTACTCTAATAAAATAATATAGTAAAAAGGAAATCACATTCTGAAACATTAGTCCATCCATAATGGGATTCGAACCGGCCACCTTTGGATAGAAGTTCAACGAGCTATTCATAAGGACACAATAAATGTATGTGTCCTTGAAGCGACACATATATTTATTGTGTCTATAGATTTCTTTCTATATATGCTGTTGGACTATTTCTTATTTGTTACTATTCATTCATTTTTTAATTTGATTAATGAATTAATATTTGAAAAAACCGTAGTAACATCAAGTGTCATCCACTAAAAGTTTAAAAAATGTATTTGTACTTGAATGGAGAAAGAAAGTATTTTATTAACGATTGAAAATTTAAACAAGATGAATATATATATATATATATATATATATATATATATATATATACATTGTATTATTGTACGCAGATTTAGCACGGGCTCTGCGTTTCTATATGCAATTTTTAGGTAAGTTACCTTTTTCTCATAATGGATTTAGATTTCCTATCCATTATTTTCAATAGGTTTTTGCTCAGTATTATTAACAGAAAGGGGAAAGGTTGGCTGGCCAAAAAACATGTTCAACCCCACTTTTATATATATGTTTTTTTTATATATATAAGCTGTCCTAAGTCAGCAATGTTGATAATACTGTAGCATCCATTCTTTTATATTTTTTTTATATTTAACTCTATTCTTTTAATTTTTCACTTTTCCTTTTAAATCCATCCTGTTGTCTGGTTATCTGGCAATTTCAATTCTTTTCAGTTTTAATCATGTTTATTCATATCTCTCTTGTAGAGAGAAATTTTGGATTATATTTATATATATATATATATATTCAACCAATTCAATCACAGTTATGGTGCAATTAAGTCAAATTAATAGCTTATTATTAACGTCTTACAGCGAAACTGTATGAGTGGTATTGACAGCAAATGTATTTTCAAATAAAGTGAAGTGATCAGGAAGTCTCCTGAGCTAGCTCTCCACTCTCCAGATTTTTATACCACAACAACAATTAGTACTTGGACTGTAAGAGATGCATAAGCTTAGGTATACTTGGAGGGTGTTTAGTAGAACCAGATTCGAAACCTCGATACGTCAAAAACAACGCTGGCCACTGAATCCTATTTGCACATCACCTGCACCATGTTATATCAAAGGCTGTTAAATGCTTATAAGAAAAAATAATTAAGTTATAAGAACAAAAAAAGAATGGCTCGGGGATCTCAGTGTACTCAATATGCATTAATAAAGCATTAAATTTGTATTTCTCAGCTGCGGATTGGCCGACACTTTAGCTTGAAGCAGTCGGAAGGATGTTTTGCTTCGAAAGGGAATATTCACGCCGCTAAGGCTTCTAGTCGATAGCTAACTTTGTATGAAGGGCCGTATTTTCGTAGACATACACGTTGAAATCGGTATGTTTGGATGGAAAAAAATTATGATGTGAGTAATACAAACTTTTAAAACGTGCTTTTAGGAAGCAACTGGGCATCTACATATTTAAAAAAGAGCCTAAATATTTTCCAACGTGTGTTCAAAGATATTTTACGCAGTATCGAACAGATGTCGCTGTTATGTGTGGGACAAATTTAGCCTACAGAGAGCGCTATATTATATACTTTCCATCACAGTAGAAAAGTGTCCCGTGGGTAGATCAATCTATATTTGAGGTTTCATAAGTTGATCGAAGGGATATCAGAATGAAGGACGAAGCAAAAGATGTATCTGATTACAACGTGTGATTCAAAAAGAATGATATGCAATAATGGGGACGCATGGTAGATAATGGAATTAGAAATTTGCATTTTGTTTGGACATGATAATGGCTGCAGAAATATAGAATTCTTGCAGTGAGAAAATTCCCATCATTACTCCCATCATCATAAAATTCCCATCATCAAATTACTTCAGAATATCTTTTCCAAACAAGATAATACAATCCTTCATACGGCAAAGCTAAAAACCACATAGTTACTTAGCAACAGTAGCGTACACAGACCTCTCTCTTATGGCGGTGTTTTTATCCTAAAAGCCCATGGATGGAAACGCCGAGGCTAACTCTGTATGTTAAAAATTAAAAATATATTCGCTTGTGGAGGTGAACTTTCAAACCTCCAACCTTGTACATGCCACTGTGTCGCAAATGTTTACTTACCTTACAGCTAACAGCATTATAAGCACTTATATCCTATGAAGAATATTTTATAACTTCTTAAGAAGAGATTAGCTCACAGCATTGTATCCTCATTGTACATTAATAGATGATTACCTGCGGAAGGGGTGCGGGAAAAGTCTCCATTTAAACTTAGAGCCATATAGACGTTTTTTCATGAATAACTTCTTGTTGTGGTTATCTTACATAAAAATGAAATAATCTCTTATAAATTAAAGAGAAGGAAAACGTTTTTGAGTTTCGTAGTGCAATAAAAAGTGATACCATATTATGCAACATAACTATCTGCTATGTCAGAAAAAAATTGCGGCATTATGGAAATGTTTCCACATCATTTCCACCCAAGTTGCCAACATTGTTTGCCTATATATGTTATATATATACAGAAAGAGAGAGAGAAAGACAGAGAATGGGGGATTTCTAAATGTCAATTTGGATGTAATTTTGTCCAAAATGATTTAAGACCCTTGTTTATTGATGATAATCTTAGACTTCTAAGAAAGCATATATTTCTTCTTCTTCAATGGCTCGACAGCACTGGCCTTCTCCAGAAGTTTTCTCCAAGCATCTCTACTTTTGGAAACTGTTTTCCAGTTTTTGACCTTTTGAAATATTTAGGTATTTTTTGACATAGTCAATCCATCTTAACGGGGGTCTGCCCCGAAGTCTGGAAGAATATATTTAGGTAGGAGAATATTCATTGTTGGCTCTGCGATTGCTACTCCACCCCGCACAACCACACTTGTACACTCAATTTGCATGTAAAACTCTGCACCTAACAGTCGCAATAAATGCTAATGCCTTAAATTATGATATCTTTAAGTTGTGGAATACCTTCGGCTTGACTGACCAAATATATTAATGTGAATTTGGACTGTAATTAATTAAAAAAGCAAGTTTCAAGCCATAACAATTTT
Source organism: Trichonephila clavata (assembly GCA_019973975.1). NCBI lineage: Eukaryota > Metazoa > Arthropoda > Arachnida > Araneae > Nephilidae > Trichonephila > Trichonephila clavata. The sequence goes on along the minus strand of BMAO01019672.1, from coordinate 128,373 downwards.
TTGAGACTGTTTGGTGCAGTGATTTCTACACAAGAGAGGGTGCGCGCGGGGGGGGGCAGGCGCATCCCGGCCCAAGTTGAAAAAACATTTTAATATAACTAAATAATGTTACATAAATCATACATAAAATAAAAATAATGAAAGAAAAATTTTAAAAAAAATATAAATCAGTATGAAAGAATTACATATAAAAAACAACACATAAAAAGGCATTCAAACGATTAATATGCGTTCATTTTTAAATGATTAATAGACATTTAAACACTTTGTAATAAACATACTTTTGAAACTTCTCTTTATAAGATACCTTCAAATGTCTTTACAATTAAATTTCTAACTTTTCCATTTGAACCTTTAACAACCTCTAAAATTCTTCCCATAGTCCATTTACATGGTGGAAGATTTTCATCTTTTAAAACAACCATTGAATTCGGAGATACATTTCCTTTTTCAAATTGCCATTTGTGTCTCGCCAGTAAATTATTAAGTTAACCTAACCTCCATTTGCGCCACATAAATTAAACAACTTTTGTCAATTTTTGCCAAAAAGATTTATCTATGAGAAATTGTCCTGGAATGAGGACTACAAAATCGTTAGGATCAGAAGACATGGGAGTAAGAGGATGACTATTCATTCATGAAAGATAAAATCAGTAGCCACAACGCGAAACGTGCAGGCAAAAGGATGGACAATGAATTTCCCTTCAACCCAAAAGCCCTCAGCACATTCAAACCAAAGGAACTTCCAGAATGTTATAAAATATCATAGGATCTAACAAGTCACGAAACTTATTCGGTTACGGTAAATGGTGCAATGATTCGTTTAGCTAGCACAGAAATTTGACTTAGGGAACGTTTTAGAATAAAGATTGCTTTCTTAACGTGTTACTTTTACCGTTAAAAGGGCCATTAAAATCAATACTAAAGTTTATAAAAATGTATTCACACACACAAAGTTAGCATACATCTAATTGAATACTTTGTGAAAAAGATAAATCATTTCTATCGGTGTACAATATAGAAAGATTAAAAGCATTTCTTTTGAAATTGTTGGTAGTTCCCTTAAAACACAAGTCACTTACACGTGCGTCAACTATTTCTCTACGAATTCCGAAATATCCCGTGATTTAATGCATGTTAGTGGTGTGTCAAAATTTTGTGTTTAATAGTGCATCGAGTCTTTATAATTGTTGATCGTTTTTTTATTATATGGAAACATGTTTTTTCATTACAGTAATTGAATTTTATTCTACTTTCAGGTATTCTGAATATACTTGAAGTGGCAGGCATTCACAGATCATCCCTTCGTCCATCTGGACGCCCCACGGCTTATAAATTGTTGCCAAGTGGCTCCTGGCGTTCTGGAAAGGAGGAAATAGTGTTCCCCAGGACCTTTCCTTGGGAATTCTCTCTTTTGGTTACCGTTAGGGTGAAGCAATCATCAACTGGCGGTTTTCTCTTACGCGTTCTGCATTCAGAATCTCTCCAAGTGAGTATAAAATTGTTTTGCGAAAGCATTTATACACTTTAGAATTGAACGACATGAAAAATTATTTAAATTGTTGCAAAATAATACATTTTTTGAATGAATTTTTGCGTACCCACATTTTACATGATTAAAAATTTTCACTTAACTTAGCATGAATGATCAAATTGTTTTTCAGACACAATCATAATTAATAGTCTATCATATTTTCGTATAATACTTTTTCTTTAAAAAAGATCTAAGTCAATAAAAGTTCTATGTATCTACCAGCCACTAGGTCATTAGTCAATAAAATAAACCATTTATTTTAAAATAGATGAGTTTAATAAAAGGCATCATACAGAATATATGTACTGGATGTCTTTGAGTTAACTTACTACTTTTTACTGAATTAACTTTTTACACCCTTACTAATGGTGTACGAATGCATATAGTGAAAAAGAGCAACAACAACAAACAAACAAAAAAACCCGAATATCTTTTATTAACGTCAGTTCTCTGACATTTTGAAAAAGCTTTTCCCATTTTTAAAATTTCTCGCAATGCGTCGGGTTCAACTGCATACCGTATTCATTATTAAAAATTGGTATTTATGTAACGAAAATGCAAAACAATTTCTACAAATGTAGTCTTAGAGACCATTCTTAATTTTCTAGACTAATGTTAAAAGATCTAATAATAAAATTTAAAAGGTTTTAAAGGCTTTTAAAAGTTTAACTATAAACTTTAACTATAAAGTTAAAGATGGTCTGGATTCGTTATCTATGTATAAACACAGGTGAATGTTGGCTCGTGCCAGACGGTGCTCTTCCTTGTAATATAGGTAGCATTTTTGATGCAATTAAGCGTGAATTTGGAGCCCCAGTTTCACCTGTCATACCTAAAATTATTACCTTAGGGCGCTGTATTTGCCACCTTATTTACCAGATGTGAATAAATGTGATTTCTCTCTTTTTGGATCATGCGAAAGATTTGGTAAACTAGAATCTGGCAGACTTTATTAGGCTCAAACCCTTTATAATTGACTCATTTTCAAGCATTAAAAACACATTTAAATTTGTAACTGGCATCTTTGTGACTAGGTTGTGCTATTGAATCCCCTCTGAAGGTTCACACATTGAAAAATGTATGCATTAAATTCCTTTTCCACGTTCTTTTTTTAAAAAATTCTTTGAAATGAGATGTGCAACGAATCAAAACTTAAAAGGCACCCAGCCCTTCGCTTAACACATTAACTACTACTGACTGTTTTTTATCTACTGGATATTTCATATGAATCTGATTAATAAAAAAGGAAATTCAATTCAATTGAGCGACAAGTGTTTGAAGGAAATTTTTCTATTTACACAAACTATTCGTTTGTACGATCTCGTTTTTTTTTTAAATTTAGCGTCAAGTATTTATAACTGCTGTTGTTTCAAGTCCTAATAATTGCTGTTATTAAAAGATTAATTATCATGGGATATTTTTATTTTTCTAAATTTAAAATTAGACATAAAATTATTTTTTTTTAGATTATTGATGGTGGATAAAACCAGTGTGATATTTATTTTTGCACATATTAATAAAGTAGAAAAAAACACAAGGTTTGCTGAATGGTCATTAATGATTATGCATTAATTTATTTCCTTCCTGGATCACATGCAGTTTTCTTGATCGAAATCAGAGTTAAAAATATTTCTGTATTGAAATGTATTGTAGTTAATGTATTGTATAATGAACAAGTTGATTATAAAATGTAAAAATAAATTTTTAAAAATTCTATTTAGTGTTTTCATTTCCATTAAATTGAAAAATATTTTATAAAAATCAAATCTAAGTCCAAGATTTATAAAACATTACTTCAAAAGAGTAACTGATAGAAATTTTCTTTATGTATTTCGTATAGTAACTCGGAATATACAAAATGATGAAAAGCTCTCTGTTCATGTATACTCTTTAAAAAAAAACACTTATATATATATATATATATATATTTAATTAAAAAATGTTATGTTTTTTTTTATTTTACAAAATTACAATATTAAGACTTTCGTGGTTAGAAATTAAATGTTCGTTTATTTTTTGAAGAAATTTAAGATACTCTTAAATCCCGCAAATGAATTAAGTAAATTAAGTTTTGAACATTTTTAAAAACTATACACAATTCTTAAAAATGTATGTAGCTTTCTTAATTTTCAAATTTTGGATTAGTTTTGTTTATTTATTGAATATCAAAACTCATTTTTTCTTCCTTTCCGCATATTTATATTATAATATTTTCACATCAATACACATATTTTTTTTAAAGTTTTGTTCTCTGTTGTGTACTTAGAAATAAATAAGCATTCCATTTTTTTGTTTAAGAAAATACTGAATCTATTTCTTATATATAATGTTAAATACCATCTTTATAATTTTGCCACGTTTCAATTTTTCTAAGTCAGTAAAAAATATTTAATTCATTAATTTACTTTCTTTTTAATAATATGTAACACAATGATAATAATATTTATACTAGGAATCTCACTTCTATTTAAAGTAATTGTTGTTTCTTAAGACCAAAATAATAAATTCTTGTTCGAGAAATAGATCCTAAAAGCTATTAATGCATTTAATTTTTACGTGATTTAAATTATAAATTCCAAAATATTGCTTACTATATAGACATATACATAAATTATTTCTATTTCCTATGGCCAGGGTTACAAAAGACCACAACACCACAAGGGAGTAGGAACAAAAACAGACAAAACAGATAAAGTGGGACAAAGTGGCGAGAAAAGTCTATGAACCCAATAAGTTCCTAGCTTGCCAATAAAGATAGCACCAAGAAGAGCCCTTTAGTGCTGGGCAGCGGTGAATATGGTTAGCATCCATGTCCTCCCAAATATCACATAGCGTGCAGAAAGGGGCCTATACCACATGAATTCGATGAAGTCGTTTCGTAAAGATGAAAGTCTCGTGACCATATATATATATATATATATATATATATAGTAACATAAAATGAAAAAAATACATAGCATAATAAAATTGATAATACAAAATTATATCACTAACAAAGCTAGAAGATTTAAACCAGATTCAAGAAACACAGCTTTAAAAAATTATGGAAAAGTCTATTGTACAAGAATTAACTAAGCGTATGTATAACATGATACAGAATTAGAACTTTAAAATGTAAGAAACCAGAAGAGTCAATGGACTAAAATGAAGACCTATTATGATTTCTAAAGCTGTTGCTGAATAAGGGCCAGCAAAATTAGGGTTAAATATGTTCTATGGATCCAACCTTCACAGTACAGTAGAAATTTTCGACATAATAGCAAAACATAACCATATTGAAAAGTTAGGCCTAAAACCAACCACGTGTAATTTGCAACTAACAGAAAAATAAAATAAAAATAATAAAAAAATAATAGAAAATATGAAAGGAAATGAATCTTAACAAGATAAAAATAAAAATTATTTTTAAAAGGAAAAAAAAAGCAAAAACTTACATGAAAAAGTGCAATCAACAAGAGAGCGGAAAAAAGATCTGTACAATCAAGAGCAACCACGCTAAATGACCGTTAAAAATGACGTGTTAAATTAGTAAAACCAGAAACAAAAATTAGTTGCGCAACCTGGATAGTATGATTGTAATTAAATATATATATGTATATATATATATATATGTATGTATATGTATACAGAAGGTCGTTAGTAATTTATAGAAACGATTTTGATAGTTAATTTTTATGAATAAAAACCATATTTTTTGTGGAAATTTGCTTCTATGAGATAGCTATGATTCTTGACAGTTACTCTAGCTGAATTTTTTACAAAAGTAAACTTTTTCTTAGTACTCTCATACAAATTTTACTTTATTTCTCTTGAACCGTTTTCCAAAGTCCTGTCAAAGTTCTTGAGTGCCGTTTTAATTAACCAAAAGCACATAAGTCCATTGCAGAAGCTTAGAGTGATTTTACACGTATTTCATCAAATGGGATACACTATTTTTTTGTTCCTGATTCTTTCTTTGCCAAATAAGAGGCAGTTAGCTTAGACATGTGACTATAGGCTTTGTCCACATGAAGCTCAAATTTATCAACGTCCTTTCCATATAAATCTGGAATCGCTTCTTTAAAAATCGGTTTTAAAATATTATGTTGATAGTATAGTGCCTAAAGTCTGGCTCTACTTGAGACTTTTTTATGTTTAATTTGCTTTTATAACAAAATTCTGCTACTATCATGAATCCCTTTGGCAACTTTTCTCTACACTGATGAAGCCATGTCGTATGGTCATTCCCGTCAGTGGCGGAATAGAAAATTGATTTTCTTTTATTACAGTCGCAAACACTCTTGCCTCATCTAGTGTTATCAAAAAATTTCCATTTTTCAGCACAGCTACGGGTTTTTCATAAAATTTTTCACAATTTCTTTTTCTTTTCAGCAGTATGTTTTGGCAAAAACAGATGAACTTTAGGTTTAAATATCTGTTTTCACTTTATATCCTAATAAGGAATAAGACCTACGTTCGACCCCGACTAGAAGTATGGGAGGAAGCGAAGGATAACTCGCCATAATACTTTTCAACTATTAATTAAAAACACAAGTTATCAACAGACACAATTCTAATATTCAAACTAGAAGAGACGTTCCTAATAAGAGTAATAGGAGAATAAACCACGAGAGACTCGAATTTTTAGAAGGCTTCTGTTTTTTGATCCTCGTTTTTTAGGATCAATCCACTACTTTATATATTTGAGTTATAATTTAGCTATGGTGACCAATTGTCGCTTTAATATCTTCAACTATCTAATCTTTGAAACACGCTATACCAATACTTGATCGGTAGCAGTCTCTCCTCGTCGTTAGATTCTCTATATATCAATCTCCATGTAACTCTGTCTATCAATCTAACTAGTTAGAGAACATATACTATATATAACCGACCTTATCTGCATTTCACGGTTTCTTCTTCAAAAGGGTGGTTGTGATTCATTTCAATTGATAGCCCAAAGATTTCCCAAGATTATTAGATGAACGACGCGTATAGATCCGTCACATCCTTAAGAATGATTTTAATTACAATTCCGGAAGACGTTCCTTGTTTCGATACAATTAATCTTTGAGCCGGTGTTTTTTTTAGGATCAGAGATTTTACTTTCTTGATAGTTGTCTGCATCTGAACACTGACGGGTATAAAAAAGCAAGCCAAATCCGTAGGACACAAGTAGTAGCTTTATTTATAACTACAACGAAGCAATAGAAATAAATAAATTAAAAAAATACAAGTTGTGAAAGCACGAGACGAAGATTCGTGACAAGGGCATAACCAAATTAGTAAGATTTATCTTACAATAATTATTACAAATGTATAGTATTAATTTTTCAAATGGGAAATTCTTCACCTTTAGAAGGAAGTTATAATTAGAGTTTTCTTATTATATAAAAAATACAACAAAATAATACTTTTAATTTTTTTTGTGCAAACTTTAAAAAAATTACACGCATTTTATACTATTCTCGAAGTATTTTTTTCGTTTTAATAAAAAATTTATCTTTATTGTTTGATACATACCGATAGTTCTTTACTTTTATGTAATTGCGCTGTTGTAAATAAAGTACAGTAGAACGTCATTTATCCGAATCAATTGGGACTGGACACCGTTCGGATACGCGATTGTTCGGATAACCGAAAACCGAATGCGATCCATGCAGTATATGATACTGGACACTATACAAATATTGAAAATCATCACATGCGGGAAATGTGCTTGAAGAAAAAGCAAAATAGGTGCAAATCGTCGCAATTTTACCTTGATTGGGGGAAATAATCACTTATTTTTCTCTGTACCATTGTACACCTTCGTTTTTTCAATGAAAGGTCTCTGGTTCTCTTCAGCAACAGTAGTTGAGTAAGACAGCATTTTCTGATTGTTGTTAGTATCTCTCCATCGCTGTCTCTAACTCAGAAACGTGTCAGCATTTGCTACGTTCGTTGTTGTTGTCCTCGTCTCCAGCCGTTTCATTGTCGACAGGGTCGAATTCTTCTTGCATGGAAGTCACAATTTCGTCATCATTTTGCATTTGAAATCCACAGTCTTCTGCATCGCATTCTATCCAGGTTTCTACATCAACAAAATTCAACAAAAGAGCACGTATACACCCCTCACTTGGAAACAAACTGACCTAATATTCCACAAGGTGAGGGTATAAAACACACAACTGATTTGTACCCTCATATTGGGGTTTTCCGTCTTTTTTGGACTCACACGAAACAACTGTTGAGCATTGCACTGTTCGAAAACGTATCCGGACTTTGGTTGGGATATTTGACGTTCCGGATATTAAAAATTTGGATAAACGACGTTCTACTGTAAGTTATCAAGTAAAGTAATTATAATGAACTACAGAATAAGTATATGGTTAACATTTTTTAGAAAATTCTCGAGTTACCTAAGGAACAGTAATTACCTTGTTGAAAAATAACATTATCTTTAAAATTAATTCTTTAAAATTTATTTAGCATAATTACTTTGTTGTCTCTTTAATTTATCCAATTAATCATCTCCTTAGCCTCAAAACACTAATTGGGAGTTCCTACAAAAAACATCTCAATAGCACAATATCTCTTACAGCTTTAGTGATATTTTTTAAATAAATTAAGTAGAGACCCTTATGTGTGTGTGTGTCAAGAGCTTCAAATAATTAAAAACAAAAAAAACTTCAAGAAGCTGATTTACTGATTTTTCTCGCGGCGGATCCTTTTCAAATTGTTTTAAGTGGTATAATTCAAAGAACTCTTATAATTATCCCCCAAAAATGACTGTAAATTTGGAAGGATCTTGAAATTTATGCTTAACAAGTATCTTAATTTTGCTTTGTGATGAAAGTTTTGAAAAATTTGAAGTATACTGAAAAACTCTTTCAAATAACATACAACGCAATGTCTTTAAACTTTTAATGCTGCTTCATGTTCTCAACTATTATAAACTTCGATTTTAAATTAGTTGAGAAAAAAGTTTTATTATTATTTTTTAAACTACGTGAAGAGTTTATTCATCTTTTGTGCATTTTTTTTTTATAATTGGATATTTATAGTTTTTCTTATGTGTCTTATTGTTAGTTTGAAATCAAATATTAATGCTTGAATTGTAATTGCAGTTAAAAATAATATAAAATTAGCTCCTTCAATATTTCAAAAATATGTCAGTAATTATAGGAAAAGTTTTAAGGGCATTAATTATTAGTGCAAATAAAGTTCTAAATGTGTGTGGGGGGGGGCATATCAAAAAAGAAAAATAATAATATTCTAAAAATAAAGACTGTTTTTTTTTTTTTGAAAAAATGTACTGTAAATTTTTGAAAACGCAACACGCAACAGAAAAAAAAATATTTAATAACTTGAATGGATTTTTCATCAACTGAAGTATTTTTTAATCTCAACAGAGAGTAAAAAAATGTTGAAACAAATATTTCCTTAACATTTCCTCTGTGAAGCAAAAAGGTGTTATTTATTAAAGCTATCAGGTAAAATTAAACTTACATATGGTGATATCTAAGCTAATTTATGTATTAAATTTGCATATTTTGTTAATTTCACGATTATGAAAATAACCATTAAGCAATTCTTAAATACTTGGTAAGGCCTTGATTAATGAACACTTATTGTGAGGTCTTAAAATATTAATGCAAATTATTGTAGTGGAAGAAATTGAAATATGAAAATTATACACACACATTACAATTTTTTAAGAAATATCAAATAAAGCATAGTTAGGTTTCAAATCAGATTACTAATTCGATAACTGCAGTATACATATTAAAAATTCATGAAAGTAATCGGAAATGAATTCAAATGTCAATTCATAATTCCTTTCCATGAATAATGAAATGTGGCATTTATTCCAATTCAAGCCGCCATCGATTCTAAGCCGCGCCCCAAATTTTCTTCACGCTTTTGAGGAAAAATTTTGTGATCGATTTTAAGCTACAGCCCCAATTCCCTACAAGTTTTTGATAAAAAAATATTTAATAAAAGGTTTATCATTATACAATACTTAAGAATTTAAAAAAAAAAATTTTTATGAAGAATAGAAGAAGTTATTAATTAATTTATTTTACCAGTATTAAAAACTTTCAAATACATACATGAACCTATAAGTACTCTAGCTGTCAGGATCACGTTTCGAAAATGATTTGTCTCTCCTAATGTCACAGCTGACTTCTAAATTGGTGCCGGCGTCGGCACTTTCCCACACGGTATCGTGTTCTGTGGCATCCAATAAACTTGTTATGCAACTTTTTTTTTTAAAAAAAAAAGATTGAATTATAGAAGAATGTAAAAAAGTTATATAAGACCCTTGAATATTTTTATAAACAAAAATTATATCATTTTGTGTACGCCATCGACGTATATTTCTTTCATTCGAGTCAAATGTTCAGTTCCTTTTGCTCTGAATAAGTTTTTTGCTGCATATAAAATAGTCTCCCTTTTCAAACTTGTATCATAGTAAACTCGTCTTGATACTATAACCGATATCTTTAAAGTTAAGGTGATTAAAAGAAAACAAAAAAAATATCCTAAATACGAGCAGACAACGAAGTTTAGGATAGATTGAATACTGGAAATAAACTGTGGAATGGGATAAGTTATCGGTACTAATGGCCATAATGGACAGCTACATTTTTCCTTTTAAGTACGGTGGAAACTCAATTTTCCCTATCCAACAAATGTTTTACCTTCGATTTTAAGCCGAATCTGATTTTCAATAGCATCATCACTGGAAAAATAGTGCGGCTTAGATTAGAGTAAATATGGTATTAATATAAATAAAACAATTTTTTTTTCGAAAAATTAACAAAAAAATCAGAGCAAATAATCTCTTTTTTTCCTTCTATAAACACTTTGTTCTCTTTGTTTCATTAAATTAGATAATTTTCGTACTTTTCCGATTTTATTTTTTGCTGCTCGCCCTCTTTCGTTTTCCTAAAGCTGTGTATGTAATATTCTACGAATGAAAGTAAAATCTGCTTTTTCTTACTAACTGTATCATAATATTGTTAGAAAAGATATTGATTGCGAAAATACATTCCAACACGTGATTGCAGGTGACGTGAATTTAGCATGGAATATACAGAAAGTAGTGATTTTTTTAGTCTACAATAAATTGAATTAATTAAAAAGGATAATGAATGCAGTTGAAATTTTCATTTACTTTCTCTGTATTTTTTTCCTCCAATCTTTGCGAACAATACGGTCTATTTCTTCTTATCTGTTCATTCTTCTTTTTTGAAAAATAAGTTAATTTTCTTACCTGAGGCTGAAGTTTACGTTTTGTTTAGGTTACTTATTAAGCTAAATATAAATTATTATAATTAAATAGTTTTCATTCTGTTCGATGTAAATACGTGGTTAATTTGAGTTCTGGAATGACTCAAGTTAAAAAAGCTAGTCTTTTTTTTTAATTTTGTTAATTATAAATAAACGAAAATGTTGATATGAAATAAATCAAGTTTGGATATAATAAAGTTATGTATTAGAATAAGCTTATATATATAATTATGTCTGTTTTGAATTAATGATCTTAAATGGGATATTAATATTTGAGGGATGTCGTACAAAAATACTTTTCAAAGCTTAAATTATTAAAAAAATGGGGCATTACTATTGTTATTAATTCGCCTTAAAGAAAATGTTTACATTTTACAAAATTTCTTATTCTTAGCTTCAAAAAAATTAAACCATCAAAAAGTACAAATGTAAAACAGATTCAAAATCATTTTACATTAAAAACCCTTTATCGGGATAAATTCAGTTTATCAATAGAGAAGAAATGTTGAAATAATAGCATCAATAATTCTTCAAAATAAAAGCTTTCAATGTGCATTAGAATCAAATTTGCTGAATAATGGTAGCTTATTTAGGATTTATTTTTCAAATTGTGCTAACCGCTACCAATTTGCTTCATGATTTTAAATTGTTTGATGTAAGAAAGGTAAATGGTTTCAGTTTTTGAACTCGAATTCCCTTTTTTTTATTTTGCTCTTTTTAAATTAATGAAAAAAAAAAAGAGTCCTTATCCTTTTTTTACTGTTATTTTGCATGGCTAACACTTTGTTATGAATTCCATTTATTGACGCTGGAAGCAAATTCAGCATTCTAAAACACTATTTTATTTTTAAAGAGAGAAAAGGCTTGTTCATTATTCTATTTCATCCTTTTTAAAAAGCTCCGGATAAAAATACTTTGAACTCCGTAACAAGGAAATTATTCAATTTCGTGGACAATAAGGTTTATTTTTTGAACGACACAATGCATTTATGTTCTTTAAATTTTTCTAAAGTAGGAGCTTCAAGAATTTTTTTTTCCTTTATGAGAATTAATTTAAACTAAAATATTTTACTTCAAATAATAAAATATTTTTGTACTAAATCTTTGCATTTTGTTCGCTTTTTACCTAGAGAAGGAGAATGATAATCTAGAATTTTTTGTTAGATAAACTATGTTTCAAACATTTAAATTTTTCAAGGTAAGTTAAAAAATATCCAATTATAAATAATATAATAATCATTGAATACATTAATAATAATATTTTAAACAATCACATTTAAAAATTTTTTTCTGTACATACAAATACTAATCTAATTTTGTGTTAAGCTAAAATTAATATAAATGCTTACCCAGTTAAAAGTTTTATTTCATTGTCTATCCTGTGATTTTATTTGAAATTGCAGTTGTGAGCTCTTGGCCGGTTCAAATCCTAATGAGATTGAAGATTCGTCGTGTTTAAAAGCTATGTACATTAAACCTGTCGATGCTCAGAATCCTCATATGGATGTGATGCGGAAGTTTGGAGAGGGAGATGCTAATACACACACAACTCAGTTGTCATCCAATTCACTTGACAGTGGTTCAAAATTACGATATCCATTGAGAGTAGCGCTCTAATGTAGCTTCAAAGTATTTTATTAATAGATAATCAATTAATCAACTCGTTCTATTACACTCTTTTACAAAAAGTCGAGCACCAAGGAGGAGTTGTCCGATTGTGATGAAATTTCGTATGCAAAGACATCTTGATCGAACATGCAAATGATCTAATTTTCAATGCCAAAGACCATGAATTGCGGTCATAGGGAGCATTTTTTCTGAGCACTTCGCAAAATATAAAAAATGGCTTAGAGGCGGAAAATTTATCTTTTTTCATTTTGGCCGCTGTGATTCCCTAGAGAAAAAAAAATTATTCCATCGAAACGTTTTCGAAACCTTATAGGCAACTGGATGACTTTTAATGTGGAACGTGCGTGAAGTTGAGTGTTCATACCGCGTAATAGGTCGTCATTTGCAACGTACAGACAGATCTGTGCAAAGGTGCTGGCAGCAATGTTTGCAGTGAGGAACTTATTGACCAAATGAACGCTCTAGAACGACAAGATGCATAAATGTGATGCAATATAGGATGATTGTTCGATAGGTCCGAACTGCTCCAACGGCATCACTGTCTACTATTCAATATACTACAGCCTCTTCACTACCCTGTAGTACCTCCCACCATTTCACGGCACTTTGCTGAGACGGGGTTACGCTCACAGCGGCCTTTCAGACGTCTGCCTTTTTGGCCCCACAACATCGGCGGAATCGTCTGGAGCGGTGTTGTAGCCAATCATCATGGTTGCCATCGGACAAGCATCTCATAGCGTTCAACGATGAATCTCGCTTTACTCTTGAATCAAATCATCATCGTCTCCTTGTCTTAAGAGGTCAGGGCCAACGGTCTCAATTGGCCTTTGCTTTACAAAGGTATATAGCCATAACATCTGGTGTGACGGTGTGGGATGCTAACTCATACGACATCTGGTCATTTCTAGCTCTCCTTACATCTTAAATAGCCCAACGATATGTTGATACCATCCTGTGGCTGGTTGTATTATTCTTCATAGCACGTCTTCAGGAGCTCAGTTTCCAACAATATAATATCAGGCCCCATACCGATCGCATATCTCTCGACTGTTTTCGCGCCGTTAATACTCTCCCTTGACAGAAAGTTCACCAGACCTTCCACCAATTGAACGTATCTGAAACATGGTAGGATACCAGATTCGAGCACCCCAAAATATTGCAGACCTGGAGCAATAACTGGTGAATGCCTGGCATAATGTATCGCAGGATGATATTGAGAACTTCTATCACTCTTTACCGAGTCCTATACAAGCATGTATCACCGCCAGGGGCGGTTCAATTAAATACTAATTTTAACATTTAAGCTGTAATCATGAGCCGTGGATCTGCCTTATGACCTTGATATTGTTTAACATCTTATTATCTATGTATGAACAATACACACATTTAATTGCATTAGAAACAACTACTTCCTTCTTGGTGCTTCCATATCTTTGCAAAAGAGTGTATTTGTCTTAAATGTACAGTTTTTATCTTAAAATTAATTATCATTTTAATAACTATTTAAATTTACGACGGAAATTGCTTTAAGTAATATATATTCTATTACAAAAATATATTCCAATATAAAATTCTACTATATTTTTAATAGGTGAAGTTTTGATCTTTCGATATATATATATGTACATACATTAAACATATATGCATTTATGTATATATTTTCAAACTATAGCTTAGCGCCCCGCAACGCACTTTGATTATATTTCAGTACTGTATTCTGTAGAATATAAGGTGTCAAGAAACTAGCGAGAAAAGGAAATCATATTTCCATCCATCGGGACATAATTTTCAAGATTTTCGGTATATATATATTTTTTTGACATTTCTTACTAGATATAACTTTAAACGAAAATTTGTATTTAGAGATCATTTTACAAGGAGTTTTCTGATGTATTTTCTTAAAATTCTGTTTACTACGTGGAGTTTTTAAATCAGCATGTAATTTTGGAATAAAAATTGTCATTTAAATTGTAGAACAATTTTGTAAGGTTCTTTTTTTACTGAATTGCAAATTTATATCATTAAGTTATGATACAAACACTTATTATTAAGTTATGATACAATGAAAGAGCCCCGTAACACATAAAATTGCAAATAAACGTAATAGAAATGTGTCCATTAACTATCATACAAATTCTTTTTTTTATAACTTTTTACAAAAATTAATAAATAAATAAGAAAATTTAATTTTGCGGGGTTTTTTCCTGTTATATTTAAGTACAATATATTGTATCTGTTATGCTCTCATATGTGATGCATAACTTCTCAAATAATTTTTTAAACAGCTTCAAGGGATATTTTAAGTTAAAAAGCACGCGACTGATTTCATATTCTTTATTTCTGATTTTTGTGTGAGGTATAATTTTGAAAAGGAAGAATAAGTATAACTTAAAAATTTTAAAAACCAAAAAGTTTTTTCAGCACAAGTAAGTAAACACTTTAATAGCAAAATAACATTTTTTGTAAATGTAAAACTTAATTTTCTTCTTTAAGTATTACTTCAACTTATGCATGAACATCTTACATCTTAAATTTTAAAATTTTACAAATACATACATACATAAAAAAATTGTATACATTTTTTTTATTTAATTAACTTGAAAACTGTGTTCAAAATTTTTAATGATTTGCATTTCTGTCATTCTGATGCATCGTGTAACTTCAATAAAGGAAGTGTTTTTCTTCTTAGGTGGGTCTGTATATCAGCGATATTCTGACACTGGTTTTGTCAGACAAGAACAATATTCGAGCAAGCTTCATCAAGTCTTTATTCGATGATCACTGGCATCAACTGGCATTTAGTGTTCGAAGAGACACTGTATCGTTCTATTTAAATTGTGAATACAGTGGAAAATTGCCTTTGCCTAGTAAGATCAGGCCATTTGGAGGTCAGCCAGCAACTGTAATAGTTGGAAGCACGGGAGAGCATGAATTGGATGCTTTTCAGGTAAGTGGTCATTTTTAGTTTCCTTTTCTCCGATAATTAAACTAAAATACCAAAAAATGATATAAATAGGGTAATAAAGATATTTTAGAGTTAAGCAGGCTACGCAAAATAACGCAGAATTCATTGAAATATCAAATGAGGTAAAGAAGTATATATGTAAGGTTTTTCGTTTTTGTTCTGTGTATTTCGTTTAACATGAAGTAGCAATATAATCAGTGATAATTTCTAAAATTAACTGTTCACATAAATTATTTACATTCATATTTTTATTTATGTTTAATTCATATATGTTTTCTTATGCGTTATTCATATTCAGCTTGGAATGAGGTGTTACGAAATGTACTCTAAAATTTTGTATACATGTAACTAATTTTTGAAAATTGAATCGTGATAGATATGCAAAAAAAAAAAAATAATAAATTTGATTTCTGTCTTACCTGGCAGACCTGGAAGCCGTAGTAGCCTTGTGGTTATAGTCATGTATTTGTGGCCAGCATGTAGCGGGCTCGACCCTCCGTAGCAGGAGGCTGTTGTACGAAAAATTTGTCGAGGCGCAAGGTGCTCCTGTAGGCATGGTGTGATAGTTTGGATATGGTTGTCAACTCAGGTGTCATCTTCATCACTTGACCGAGGGTCAAAATTACACGTTCTGTCGCCCATAGCCCTCATGTTATTTTGTAGTGTGACGTTAGTTGCCTGAAATGGTAAATATTTATTTTGCATTGCAATGCTAACTTGACTCAAACCCGATTGCTCGAAAATTATATTTACCCTTTTTAAATTAACTAAATCTATTATAAAGAGAACTGATATTCTTTAAGCTTTATCTTGATAAAATTGAAATGCAGAAACTAGTTTACTATGAAAAAAAAAACAATTTTATATCTGAAAATTTTGTACGCAACCACAAAAAAGAATGGAAACTGAAAAATGAGACACACTCACTCATGATACATTCATAATTATTTGTACGTATTAATCAAACAATCTATATTTATTCACCACAATTGCATTTCCTTTTTGTCCCCTCAAAAAAGCAGTTGTTGAATTAAAATAAATATTTAATAATTAAATAAGTAATAAATAAAATATTGTTTCTAGTTATATATTTATTTACTTTTCAACTGTTCTTTTCCACCCGGCACACAAGAGTATTTTAATTAAAAATTTCATAGCATAAAATTTATGTAGGAAATGGAACCTCCTAATAATAGAATTACATTTTTAATTTGTCGTTGCAAACATGTGTCTTCTTTTTCCAGCGAGTTTCTAGTAAATAGTATAAGAAATTGAATAAAATATTTAAATTTTTAGTAAAAAGATTTTAATTATTTTGAAGTTTCCTCTTTATTTTGGTTTGATTTTTAAAAACCGTATTTAACAACTACAACAAAATTTACATATGTATTATTTTATTTGAATTAAAGTAATTGTTTAAAAAAATCATCAAAAGTTGCATTGATATCCATGTTTATTTCAAAATATTTTAAGTTTTTCCGTTACTAAACAAATTTTTGGCCTTTGATATAACATTTCCTTTTCTGTGTCAATAAAATGATTTTCTGTAATAACCTCTGTAACAATTTTCTGAAAATAATAAAAATAAATTTTATTCTTATAAATGTTCCAATTTTATTGTATTTATTTAAACTTGAAAAATTCATCTAAAGTTAAAAGTGTGGTTTAAAGTTACATCCCTGGGTACTTTCCACACGTTCACACGCGCATAATTTGTTTGAAATCGTTTTTCCCCCTTTCAGATGGTTAGATTAAATTAAAATGTTCCAATTTCTCAATTTCTCAATTGCGTAACTTAAATTATGTAAGGCAGTTAGGAATACAGCAAATCCCAGTTCTTATTTATTCAAATCATGAAACTTGCCCGTTTATTTTAATACCAAACATTCTCATGAGCAATATTTCTTATTTCCGTTCCGAGCAGCCTTGACTCTAATGGACATTCTTCGACCGAAACGAGCCAAAAGTTCTTGTACGTTAATAACCTTCCCCATATCCTCAACTGGAATATCCCTGCTTTAAGAACGCAGCTAACATGTCATTATGGCCTTTCGCGAGAAAGATCGTTCGTTCGATGCTACCTCTGGCATTACACGCGATCGTCTTTAGCACCCTCGGAGCATTTCCTTCTATGCCACTACATCTTAAAGTGAATTATTCAATTTAATAGGCCGATTCGGGGTTGTTAAGTTAAATTAAACCGCAGTATCTTAAAGGTTTTCGTTCTGTGTGCCCTGAGCGACATGACCATCACATCTTGAATGTGTTTCACGTCTTGTGCTGTAATGATTTAAACCAAAAATAGTGACATCCTATTACGGCACCATAAAAGTTTACGGCAGCATCGTGCACGTGTTTATAATAACATCCCTCCAGATAATTATCCGCACTTTCTTCCATTAATCCCCGCCAACGTCAGAGAAAAAATAAAAACTGGGCCAAATATCACTTTTTTTTTGCCAATCCCATTACAGCGACCGAGACGGGTGAGAGGTCACTGCCATAGCAATTATGCTTTCAACTGAATCTCCAGCCTGAAGAGGGAGAAGAAAGAAGCGCAACAAGAAAAAGAGGCCCGTGAAGAATTAGATTTCCTATCAGCGTTACAGCTGTGTTGATCATAAAGTTGGGACCGCTTGCGTCAGACTGCTTGTCGCCCGGCGAAGTAGGGAGCGTTATCAAATTAGGTACGATTCATCATGAGCGAGTGCAGTGAGTTCGGAAACCGCTATTTTTTCTTTCAATTTTTGAAACAGAGTGTGCTTAAATTTAGCTCCCGAATGAATGAGGAGGACTTATTTCATGGCAGTTGTGTAATAACCCCTCACCGTCGTCTCTTGACATAAATATCAACCGAAACTGATACGACACAAAATGGGCTTCTGTGTTCCAGACGGGGTTTTTGGAAAACATGTTGCAGTTGAAAGGAAAAGGTCATGCCGGACAGAGAATGACGGTCGTCGTACACTGAACTAGTTTTCTGAATATTAAACATGCGAAATTAGTATCTTTTTTTCTTTTCTTTTCGTTAAGACTGGATCTGTCATTTATGATTAGAGTTTTCACCCTGTTTTTTGTTAATTGGACGCTTTTGACAGGTTGATAATTATAGAGTTTGTATAATTGATTTAGTGACTTCCAATATGCTATTTGTGTCGTTCTCATTAGCATCAAATGAATTCTCCAAATGTATCTTACTTTTTTTTATCGTGTTAAATGTCTCTATAAAACAAGATCCACCTAATATTTTCGACAGAAAATAAATTTTCGTATTAATATGCTGATTAATATCTAAATTTTATTGTAAAAATTGAAATATTATTTTTCTTTAATATTATTAAACTATAAGCACAATTGTTGGAGGATGCACAAATGGATCGTGGAGGAGATCTAATTAAGAACTATAAGAATTTACAAAAAGCCTGATATTTTAAAATGTATGAAATTACTAAGATTTAAATGGGCTGGTTATATGTTTAGAATGAATGAAGATCGTTGCTGTAAGAAAATCTTTCAGACAAAACCCGTGGGAAATCGACAGTGGGCAGACCGCCTTTAAAATGGATTGATTGTATCAGAAAAATATTTTAAATAATAAAAACTGGAAAACAGTTGTGCCCAAAGTAGAAATGCCTGGAGAAACTTAAGGAGAAAACCATGGCCCACCCAGGGCTGTTGAACCATTTAAGAAGAAGCACAATTTAATTATATTCTTTTAAGGAAATTATTAGTGTTAGGGGTATAGCAAACTTTTCAGATTAGAAGATTTCAGTAGGTGATATGTGAGTCAATTAGAATCTATTATCTTAAAAAACACATTTTTGATACATAAATCTTTACCTAATACATATTTCCCAATATTGATTACAAAGCAAAAAAAATTCAACTTATCATTTTAACTCATTTTAATTTTCACCCATTCTACATCATCTAAAAAGAATAATAGTGCTTATCAAAGTGAGTAGTAAACACTCATTTGACAACATTAAGAAGATAATATGTGAATTGTATATGAGCATTGGAATAATATTCAAATAGACTTTTAATTGAATTTATATTAGTTGATGTTAGGTATAAGGCATCCAACTAGATACGGAGATCAATTTTTCAGAAATTCATTTTCAGAAGAATTTAATTGTTTTAAAGAACATAAATAGGTTTAAACAGTCAAAAATCATTAAATAAATAACATCTCTTTTTTAAAATTATTTTTATAACATTTTTGCAAAATTTTTAATGTTTAGGAAAGATAGCATTAAAAAAATATGGTGTACATAACGTAATTTTTATTTCAATAATATACGTGATCCATCTGAAGTGTCACAAACAGCAGGTTAAAAATATTTTAAGAAATAAATATTTTACAAGCATTCAAGTTGTATGTTAGTGATTTTTTCTTCAAAATTACGTTATGTTCTAAGCTGAAAGTGGCTGTAAAATATGATGAAATGAAACTGTATTAAAATCTGCTGTTTCTTACACTCTAAAGAGCTTATAGCATAAGTGCTAGATTGAATTTTATTGGATTGTCTTGGAGATACCCAATGTTTCGTGCACAAATTATCGTGACATTTCATTATTCAAGAAACACATTTAAAAGATATTTTTATTAGTTAGATAAAGTAATTAAGATTTCCCAGTTTTGCATGTTATTTCATTATCTTCCTCAACACTAATATTCCTTTTTTGTCTAAAGGTCCTAACATTTAAAAATCACCTTTTCAAACTAGTTAAATACTTAATTGTTATGAGTTACACCGAACATTCGATTTATTTAATGGAAAAAAAATGTAGTTTGCTAAATTTGAGCGGTTTTTTGTTGTTGTTGTTTAATGTTGTACTTCTTATTCTAAGAGGCTACATGAGCCTTTAAAAAAGTCTGCTTATCAACTTTAAGTTACAGAATAAAAATTTTCTGTTTTAAGTCGAATAGTTTTTACTACTGAAAAATGTTGGGGAGAGAATAGAAGTTTTGAAAAAAGGGTAAATGTCCATAAAAAGTAGAAAGTTCATATCTATGTAGACCAAATTTTATTTGAATACATTACTCATATTTCCCTAGAAAGTACAAGTATGTTATGTACACAACATTGTTGAAAATTTCATACATAAATGTAACATTTTCTGTTGTTGTTGAACATCATTTTATGAATTTCCCAAGACTTAGATTTCTCAAAAAATCTCATGAATAATAATAGACATTTATGGTATTTGCTATCGAATGTTTCAAAAGTGTTTTGAAATAACTTTCGATAATGAATTGGTTGTATCAGTTTCTCAAATATTTGTTGTTATCTATTTCTAAATTTAAAGTAATTTTTACTTTATTCGAAACAAAGTCTTCGAATTCAACAAAGCCTGAGTTCTTTGAAAGTATTTAAAGGATTTTCACTGAAATCTAAGCGATTTTAAAGTTACCATTCTGTAATTCTATTCAGGTTTGCAATGTGTATCTATAAAATATGTTTATATTAAGTATGCTGAAACACATGCAAATCCTTCTTCAAAGTCAAAATTTTTCAGAAGCTGCATGAAATAACAAATTAAAAGATTATTTAGCTTGGCTTTACTTTAATAAAAAGGGCGGTAATAAACCCTTTTTTCTTTGATATATTCGTTCCTTTGAACTTCCATGAAATTCTTTAATTTGTAACCAGAAATATATTTTTTTTCTTCCGCATTCATCGGATAATATTTTTCTCTTTAATCACATTGCATACATTTTTTTTACAGAAGATTCAATCATTTGCCACGTAAGGCTCATTGTTATTTTTTATTTGTTTCGAAAATTGCTTACGGCATTGAAACAAGAAATAAAATAAGATTTTCAAAAATAAATCATGTTTTAAGAATCTACATCTTTTTATATTTCTGACATAACATATTTACGATTTCGGTCTGAAGATGTTTTGGAAGTAAATATTTAATCTTTTAATAAAAATAACAGAACCGTTTAAGGAGGACAAAAATAAATATTAATGAAAATGTTTTGGTGATTAACGTAAATATTTTGTTGTAAGTTCGTCTTATTATTTTACATATCTGAACTAACTGTTTGTCGCTATATCTATTATAAAGGGGCCTAAGGAGTGTTAATTTTCTCTCCAAGATTGAAAATATAAACAATTTTCACTTCGATATAATGCTTTGAAATTAAAACTGGATAATTCGAATCTTTTTCACATTATTTATAAAATATTGAAGTTGCAAAAAGGTACAAATGTTTAAAATATAACCATAATTTTAAAAAATTATAAGCATGTGAAAATAGGAAATCTTTCTGTAATAAATATTAAGTAATTTTTACGTTGTGTGCTATTTTTTAAAATATTAGCCTTTGATGTATAAAACATTACAGAATTATAAAATGTATCATACTCTTTAAACCCTACCTAATTCAAGTATTATATATCTTTTGTATTTCAAAATATATGTAAAGTATTAAAATTTTTAAAAAAATTAATGTATTGTTTTATTTTTTAAAAAATATATAATTTATTATTCTATTTCTATTAAAGTAGCTACAGTGTAATAAGGATACATTTAACTTTATAAATCAACTTATTTCTAGTAATCAGAGCTACTATTTTGGAAAATATAATATACAGAGTAAAATTTAATTAATATTTTTTTGCAAAAATGTTACTTACATCCATATGCTTAAAAATTTTAAAATTATGATAATATATTTTAAACATTTTACTGTTTTTTGAAGTCTCATTATTTTATGAATAATACGTAAAAGATTCAAATTCTTTAATTTTTATTTCAAAGAATTACATCAATCAGAATATTATTTATATTTTCAGCCTTCGAGACAAAGTTAACAACCCCTGAGAACCCTTGTTATCGTATTGTGACTCAGTATAATACTTAACCAACTATTTTAAAATTAATTAAAGTATAACATTTATAAATTAATAACTTGTATGAATTACGTTACTATTTCTTGAATTAATTATGCTAGAAATGAGAATACTTTAAATTGCTGAATCATAATCGAAACAGATAATTGATATTTGTCTATAGACCATGAATGTGTTTTCCATATAATTTCATGAAAAAACAAGGCTAGCTCTTACCAATTTAACCGTTCAATAATCATCAGAAGCGACGCTCTAGATCAGGGGTGGGCAGACTTTCCTAGGGTGCGGTCTACTTCTAATTTTTTCAAGGAGTTGCGGTCCACCCAGTGTCAGTGGCGCGCACAAGGGTGGAGGAGGGGTCTACGTGTCCGGACCCTCCCTCATATAACCCTTCATTTTTTCCGATTCATTATAGTCCCCTGTATATAGTATGCAAAACTTAATTAAATATTTGATATTAATAATTTTTTTATTTGTTAATGTTAACTATTTATTCAGCGATTTATTTTTTGCTGTTTTTTGTTCCGGACAATCGATAAATAAAAAAAATATGTTTGGCTGCGTATTGGAGTATGATATGAGAATGGAAGACCTTCAACCCTCGATCCCCTTCCCTTTAAAAATTCTTGTGTACGCTACTGTCCAATGTCGTAGGTGTGGTGTGAAGTGAGGAAAAGGTTATTATTATAACTTAATAATAAGTACCCAATATGTACTTACCTACGGACTAAAACAAAAACAAAAAAACACTTTTAAAACCACGTTTAAAGCAAAGCGCATGATATAAACTTAATAATAATAGCCCCAAATATAATTATATCAAATGATACATTTATTATGAAACAATTCAAAATACATTTAAAAAAATAAAACATTTTTATCTAAAGTTAGTTTTTGTTGTTATAGTTAGTAGAAGGCTTAGTCTGTGTACTGTCAGCAAATCTTGAATTTTCCGTATATAATTACTAACTGGTAAAATTTTTAGGCGGTCACCCCAAAATGTCTTGGCGGTCCACCGGTCGATCGCGATCGACGCAATGCCCACCCCGGCTCTAGATACACTTGATTTTTTTTTTTTTTGAAGAAAACCCTATTTATAAATGGAGATATTTTCTTTAAAAAATAAACTAATTATTATTATCATGCTATCTTTCTCTGCAAAACATTATTTCCTCTTTAATGAAATGTTGATAAATACTGAAAAATGGAACTATTTTAAAATTAATCTCACATAATATTTGCTACTACAAATTTGCTATCTACCATACAGATCTAGTTTCATGTTTGAAAAATTATTTAAGAAATCTTTAGCTTGAGAACATAGAAATTAGAACTATCCGAAATATTCACTTTACCCAATTGTTAGTTTTAAGTTTTCCAGTTGAGAATAAATGTTTTCTAAAGCCAAATTAAAAATCTGATATATAAAATTCTCCTGTCACAGTGTTTGTAACCAAACTCCTCCTAAACGACTTGACCGATTCTTATGAAATTTTGTGCGTATATTCAGTAGGTCTGAGAATAGGACGTAAACTATTTTTCATTCCGATATTGCAATTAGTTGAAAAGATATTAATTAAAAACCTTAAAACGCGTAATTGTTTTACCCCTGTGTGTTGCTTTTTTCGCCGTTTATTTCGCTTGGCGTCGAAAATCGGTTTCGCGCCAGATGTGTGACTTTTCTCTGTTTTGCCGTCCAAATCGACCTGCTCATGGGTTACAATAGCAAAATGGGTGTCTATAGCAAATCAAAAATCACCAGATTTGGCGAGTGAAAAGTTTTTTCCTCCATTTTTTTTGTACATATCTTTAATTCAAAAATTCCTATATTGCATGGTTTTTAAAACAAAAATGTCTAAAATATATGCGAAAAACTTAATCTTTTTTTACTTCGTTTTCAATATTTCAAATAAGTGACACGAGATAAATGAAACGGCTAGACCGATTCTTTTGAAATTTTGTGAGTACATTCAGTAGGAAACAGGTGTTGCGTGGGGACTTGATGTCACACAAATCTATCGATGCAGTTTACGATACCAACGTAGCTGTAATTTATCCAGCAGATTTTTTGAGCTCATTGGATTTGCCAAGCATGCCACTGCACCATTTACAACTGAAGGTTGGATCTCCTGTTATTTTGCTTCGTAATTTGAACCCACCATGGCTGTGCAATGGCACGTGATTAGTCATCAAAAATTGATTCAAAACGTTGTCGAAGCTAGCATTTTAAATGGCAAGTTCCGGAAGAAAGATGTACTACTACCACGTTTTCCTATTATTCCCACAGATGTGCCAATTTAATTCAAACGGATTCAATTTCCAATTAGATTGACATTCACAATGACAATCAATAAGTCTCAAGGCCAAACAAAGTCTGTTTATGGCTTAGATTTGGGCACACCATGTTATTCACACGTACCATTATATGTGGCATGTTCTTGCATGGGTAAACCATCCAGTTTGTTTGTGTAGGCTAAAGATGGACCCACTAAAAATATCATACACTCCATTGCACTAAGAAACTGATAATGTTTTTTTTAATTGCCATAATTTGTGATAGAGATGTAATTTGAAATTTATTAGTTAAAATAATAAAAGTACAAATAATTCAAAAAATTAATATTTGGTGTTTTGTTACTTTTATAGGCCGTTATTGTTCACAGCTTTCCATTTCTCTTTCAGTCATATACCACATCCCCACACACTTAAAATGAGTTAGTTATTTTTTATTTGACTACCAAAATATTCACTAGAAATAATTTATATGGCAAAACAACGTTTGTGCCGTGTCAGCTAGTTTATCTATATAATTATAACCCTACTTTACATTAAGAAAGAGAGGGATACTAGTTTTTGTCATATATAATATTGAGAAATGATTTAAGAAGTGCTGACACGACAGAAGAATTAACTTTATTAAGGAGAAATATACGAGGCGACGAAAAGAGGCTGATATATGAACTCAGTGAATCCTTCAAGCAATAAAGCTTTAAAGCCATGTATCACTTTAAGTATTAGATGCTACTTATGATAAAGACCACTACGGAGAAACCTATTTTTCTTAAGAAATTTATGCCTGGAGGTGGACAAGAATGTTATAAAGATAACTAATGTTGGGAAGGATTTAAAACTAAGGTAATTTCTATGAGATGGCTATATTGTTTATATATTCTGAAATAGATACTGTACCGCGTTGTCCTTTTTATTTAATGGAAGTATTTACTTTAATGTTTTTTAAAAACTGAACATTTTTTTAACTGCTATTATGTTTTTTCTAGTATATATAAAGCGTTCTTTAATATATAAAAATAAACTATTTCAAAATGGAAAAACTTTTATATGTGAGAGAGTTTTCGAAGTGAAGAAAAAAAAGCTGATAAATAAATATAAATTAAAAAATTAAAAACCATTTTAAAAGTTCATTTATAAAGCTCTGAAACATTAATTTCAGAAATAAATATATTGAACTTGACAAAAACAATTAAGTTTTTTTTATTTGAAAATCTATTTCTCATTGTCAAAGTTGCATAGTAATCGGCTGAAATTTTTAAATGGGATTCGTGCGAGGATTCAAAATGGTTTAATATAGTAATTCTCAAACTGTGGGGCGAGCTTCCCCTGGGAGGCGTGATACCTTATGTGTGTGGGGGTAAGAACCACACACACACAGAGCTGATTCAAGTTCATTTCGGGCCCTGGGCGTAGAAGGTCGAAAGCCACTTCCTCCCTCTTTGCGCTGATGGATTGGAATGTATGACCAGAGAATCTGAATAAACCCAGCTTATATGGGCCCCCGGGGGCTCGCAGCAAGCACCCAATGGAAAAACCAGCACTGGTACTAGCATATTGAAAAGTCGAGTGAGTGAGTGAATATTAACGTCGCACTTTTGAGCTATACTCGAGGACTTTGGTGACGGACCTCGTAAATTTGACCATGGTCAAGTGACGTGGGTGACACCTGAGCTGGCACTTTCTCTCCCCAAACCAACAGGAGCATATTGGAGCTCTCGACAGATTTAACATGCATTTGTCACCTACACGGTGGGTCTTCAGCGGTACTAGGCTCGAACTCATAGTTACGCCAGCCATGAGCCCGATATCTTGACCATTAGGCTACCGCGGCCACATCGAAATGTCGAAAAATCGAAAAATTGAAAAATTTAATGTAAAAGTTTATTTTTAAAAATTATTAATTTACTGAAAGGAAACAAAACAAAATACATTATGACAAAATAAAATTATCCTATTACTTTATTCTATCAACTTGCTTAAAATATCTATTTTTAAAAATAACATATTAAATTTAACACTTATCTTGATAATGTGTACGATTTATAATTAAGGTCGTATTGTAGCATCTGCGTTAAAATACATTAATATTGCATTTAATTTATTGTTATTGTGTGGGGGAGGTGTGCTATGAAAATTATTATTAGAAATTGGGTCACAAATATTGAAATTTTAAGAAACACTAGTTTAATAAGCAATCAAAATATTTTACAATGGCAACAAAATTTAACCTCGAATATAAAAGTATCGAATTACAACACATTCTATGTGCATTGATGTTATTTGTTATTTGTTAAAATTTCTCAACAAAATATTATCATAAAAATTAATTATTTGGGTATTATATCTTTATTTAAATGTGATTAATATTGCATAGTTTTAGAAACATCCAAAAATTTAAAAGTAAGCAAATAACTCATAAAATTCAAATAAATAAATAAACACATCATTTGTAGGAATCCCAACATTTACTATAAGTATAACTTTTTATATTTTATTATATATTTTGATTAGAATTAAAGAGAGAGTAATAGTTAACGAAGTCTTAATCGCATCAATTAAAACACATATAATGGCATTCATTTTCTGGTAACTATGCATTAAAAAAATTTAAAATATTGTCTTCCGCATGTCTTCTATTTTGTAAATGCATATGCTTTTAAAATATATTAGGGGGGGGGGCAATTTATGTCCATTTCAGGGATACGCCAATAACATCTCTAGCTGTAGGCAGTTATCGATTTTCGATGTTTTTCCGTTATATAAAATATCGCAAGAGAAAGTAGAATTCCTTGCTCACTGTTTTGATCGATTTTTGAAAGTAGACTATCGACTTAGGATTTTTTAAAACCGTTATTCCTTCAATTTTTTAATCCGTTACTGGAGGCATAATTTTTTTTAAAAAAAATTATATTTCAATAAAAATGTATTTCTTGAAAATTTTTAGAATATAGATTAATTTGTAAAGAAAGGATAATCCACAATATTTTTTTTGAATGAGTTAGACGAATAAGCCTACTTTAGAGATTTTTTTAAGTGGTAAAATATTTCACGGAATTCAAAAATATCCATAAATGAGTTGTAGTATTTTCTTCCGAATGACCAATGAAATTAAAAAGATAAAAAACGAATATTTTTGTTCTTTAAGAACCTACTTCAAACAAGCAGTCTCTGGAGCTGGATTTTTTTTTTGTTTGAATATAAATACTTATTTCAACTAAAATAACAAGTTACTTATCATATTGTTTCAGTTCCAAGTAAAATGTTTTGGGAAATTGTTATTATGTGTTAAATAAAAAATTTTCATACGTTGATTTTTGTATAAGAAATGGGTATCGATTTATTATTTAATGTAAGCATGTCGATTGAAGATAAGAAATTTCTTTTACAACTTATGCAATAATGTAGAAAAAGAAGTGAATATGCATAACATTAAAAAATGGAATTATAACAGCATTACTTTACAACAAAATGCCGGAAGAACAAAAATCCTGTAAAAAATAAATATTATAGACATACTCACAAAAAAGATTAACTAGCTACTCATTTCCTAACAAATAATACAAAAAATATAAGCATGAAATAGATGTGTAAGTTATCTAATTAATTGGATAACGTAAAATGCATATACGTTAAAGAACATCTGAGGTAATTTGTCTCGTAGATGTTCTCTACGAAAAATTATTAGCACGCAATAAACGGCTCTTTCTTTTGCTATGCTTCTAAATATTATTTCATTCAATTTACTGAAGAACTAATAAGAATATAGAACTAATGTAACTAAATAAATTTCGAAATTGGCAGCCTTATAATATACTAAACTTTAGATACAATTTCTCTTTTTTCAATATATTGCTGTAACATTTACAATGAAAAAGAATATTTTTTATTAAAATAAGCTTTTTTCCAGTATTTCTCAAGATAATTGGCTTAATAAAAGATAAAAACACAGTTTTACTGTAGAATCATCGGAAATATTAAAGTTTGAAAGGCATAAATTATGTTACAAAATTCAGTTACGATGAAAAACAAACTTATGCTAAAATCACAAAACGAAGTTTTCTTTTTTTACTTTCGTTTTATAATTCGATTTATCCTATGTTAAATAGTTTTCCTGTAAACGATTATATCTGCATAGTGAAAAACAATTTTTTTCTGGTGGTTCCGCCCGGGAACAAACCGGGGACTTTTAGTGTCTAAAGCGAACGTGATAAAATGCTGACTAAAATAAGGGGGTCTCAGGGGTGTTAACTTTCTCTAGAGGGCTAAAAATATAAACAATATTCAAATGTATATAACTCTTTGAAATTAGAATTAAATAATTTGAATCTTCTACATATTATTTATTAAGGAATGGAGCTTCAGAAAAAGGTAAAATATTTAAAATATAATCATAATTTTAAAAATTATAAGCATATGAAATAAGATATATTTCTATAAGAAATATTAATTAAGTCTTACGTTGCGCATGCTATTTTGTAAAATAGTAGCTTTAATTACTACCAATAAGTTGATTTATAAAGTTAAGTGTACCCTTATTACGCTGTAGTATTTTTAAATAAATAAAATTATAAATTATATTTTTTTAAAAATAAAAAAGTCACGTTTTAAATTTTTTTTTAAAAAATTCAATGTTTTTCAAATATTTTGAAATAAAAAAGATATATTATTCTTAAATTAGTAGGATTTAAAGTGTATGAGACACATTTTATAATTCTATAAAATTTTATACATCAAAGGCTACTATTTTAGAAAATAGCGTGCAACGCAAAAATTACTTAATATTTATTACAAAATTATTTCTTATTTGCATATTCTTATAATTTTTAAAATTATGATTATATTTCAAAAATTTTCTACTTTTTTGAAACCATAATCTTTTATAAATAATGTCTAAAATTACTTAATTTAAATTTGTACGTAACGCCACTGATTATAATCCCTCGAGAGAAAATTTAATTTAGTTATTACATACATATATAGCCGGAATTTTATCTTAAAAATGAAGAGTTCGATTTTTTTCTCATAAGTATGACTGACTTTTAGAATCTATTTATATTGAAAGGAATCTTTTAATTACTAAATTGTGACTTGTGACATTGTAATATTTCTAAATTGTTTTTTGTAAAATTGTATTTATTATGAACTTTTGTAATTTTTAAAATTGTATTTTATTGCATTATTGATATTTATTTTGTACTTTAACTATCATTAATGTATATGTATTTTGATGACATTTATTTTATAAATCGTAAAACTCTGGTAATACAAAGATTTCTCTTAAAGGTTTACAAAAATTTCACAGATTTAGCACAACGAAATCATTGTTTGAACGGTATACAATGTTAATATATTATAGAGATCAGTGCTAAGATAGAAGATAGTTGCTGCGCAACTAACTGTTGTGAAAGGAATTTTCCTTGAAACACCCAATCGTACTGAGTAATCGATCCCCTTTTATACGCAACACTGTAACATTTTCAGATGGCACATTCTTCCTGACGAGGGAGGTGATTTTGTCGAAAATTCCCGATGCGATAATAGTTTATTTACTTGAAGAAGTGCTGAGGAAAACATCTCCTAACGAAGTGATGAAAGCCGAAAAGGATTTAGAGCTGGTTTGTAGCGTAACAGCGCTTCGGCGAAGAATACAAAAATAATCTCTCGCTGTGTTGAAAAGCCGTGGCGAATTTTTAAACACAATTTGGAACTTTCTTTTCTTTCTTTTTTAATGTTTATTTTAGTGAAAGATGCGATTAAGATATCGAAAAATCCAAGTTCATCGCCTCTTTGACGCAAGATGATACTTCGCTTGAAATTAAACCTTCGTTGAGTCATCTGTGATGTGTGTAATGTGAGAAAGTAATCTATATACTCCGAGTTTGTTATCAGCGAATGAATTATTATTTACATTCCAGTCAGTCAATAGGAAATATTATAAATAATTGTAATAATATTTCTTCAGGCATTTACAGCATTGTGAAAGAACTTCCATAATATGAAATAGTTGCTTTTACAAGTCAACCTAAAAACACATCGTAGAATTTCAAAATTGAGCAGTTGAATTCTAGCTTATTCTTAATTTACACTTGGAATTATTAAACTTTCGATGAAATCTTAATGACAATAGTGCGTTTTTTATTCTCTTCAATGCAAGTTTTTTTAATTGCATGCATTTCTACATTTATTATGATCTACCATTTTGTTACTTCGAATTGATGTGGATTGAGTGAGTGAGTAAATATTAAGGTCGCACTATTTAGCTACTTGCAGTAATGTAACGAAGAATTTTGAGGCCACCCTGAAAAATCTGGTTTTGGGCCCCCACGCAATTCGGGGGTGTACGTTACGCCACTGGCTACTCGAGAACTTTTGAGATGTCGATTGAAAAATATGATGGTGTTCTGCAAAGATTAATGTAGATAGATCTATTATCGAAATATTTATCACTAGATTAAAATTTTTCTTTTGCTACAGAGGGGAAAATATTTTTAAGAAGATAGTATCTTAGAAATTTATAAGACTTTACAATATGCTTACGATTATTTAATAATTTAACTTTATATTTACAAGTATTTCACTTTTATTTTACATATTAACTTCCATGAATCCAATCACATTTAGTTGTAATTTTTTCTACAGAATTCATTCGTAGTTATAATTTGTTTTATTACATCACAAAAAAAAATATTTAAAAAAGTTTCAAGATTGTTCCAATGGCCATGGTGGTGATCATGGTAGTGTTGGCCGGTATTTTTTCTGTCGTATCGTAGGATCAAGCCATGATATTTAAAAAGATCCGCCGTTCAGAGTGACTGATGCTGTCGAGGTTCAAAGTCCTCACTAGGTCTTGTGTAGAAATTTAGAGAGTGGGGTGTCGTCCTTGTCACTTCACCATGGTTCAAAATTATGAGATCCATCGCCAATAGCCCTCGTGTAGTTTTTGTGCTCGACGTTAAGTAAACAATCAAACCAAATTAATATTGTTCCAAATTGCCTGATTTATTTGTATAATACCTGTAATTTTTCTCGAAAATATACAAAATATTAAGTCTCTCTCTCTCTCTCTCTCTCTCTCTCTCTCTTTCACTTATTAAATCTTATTTATAAAACACTAATTTTATATTAATATTTGTGTAAGTCAGTCCAGTCTACATACATTTAAAATTCAATAATTTCAAAGCGTCTTTTATAATACATCCTAATTGCTAAATAATATCGATTTCGAAATAATCTTTTATAATGTTTCAGATATATGTTATAAAATTTAACGAATTTAAAATCCATCTAGCTATCCTTCCCCCTTTTTTAAATTTAAATGATAAATACAAGAGTTTTATTGAGTTATCGAATCGACCGAATTAAGTGAAACAAAAAAATGCATGATATGCTTAGCTTGTGTGTGTACCATTACATTGCAAAAACATAAATCAAAATGAGTTTTCGCTATATTACTTATCAAATATGTTTAATTTGCCTAAACCTTTTGAAGAAAATGTTTAATGCTATGGCACTGACATTTACAAATCATAGTCATCTGGAAAAAATTCTATGCACGGAGTAATTTTGATGGAAATTCTTCTTTAGATTTTAGTCGACATATGTTTTTGAGCTCTAAGTTTTTCTTTTATGAAGATCTACAAGAGTAAACATAAATGCAAATTGGCTGATATAAGCTTGCAGGCTTTGGTGAGAATTTCAACAAGCAATCTCACTCTTGATTTTTTAAAAAAATATCGAAAATTGCGATAGGATATATTTGTTTAATTAAACTGATCAGCCCTGAAACCTTAAAACACCGGGATTAAAGGAATATATTACAGCAAATCCAAACATTACTTCAAGCAAATTAAAATAAAATCTTAGGAGAAATCGTTCAACCTTGAAATAAACATGAATTAGTTTTTTTTAAAAATCCCGTACCCAAATTCATTATGCTTAAAATAAATAGTAAGTAAATTTTAATGGTTAAAATGCCTAAAACAGAGGTGTGGGCAGACTTTTCTAGGGTACCGGTTCTAATTATTTAAAGATGTTGTGGTCTACCCAGTCTCCAGTCTAGCTGGTATCGATGCTCCAAAAATATGTTTCTTGTAGTATGCACTACTTAGACCCTAGTAAAGGCTTAATAAAGGCGCCCCATCACAAATAACTTGGCTGTTATCCGGTCGATCGCGATCGACTTAATGCCCACCCCTGGTCTAAGAGAGCTGAATCAGTACATGAGG
This sequence comes from Trichonephila clavata, assembly GCA_019973975.1. Taxonomy (NCBI): domain Eukaryota; kingdom Metazoa; phylum Arthropoda; class Arachnida; order Araneae; family Nephilidae; genus Trichonephila; species Trichonephila clavata. The sequence continues at coordinate 95,604 of BMAO01019672.1, read as the reverse complement.
GGGGGGGGCAGATATTTATCTTAAAACAATTTAATATTTGAACGTTACTTGAACAACTCCAAAATTAGAGTGTTTGTATAGGACTTATGCATGGGATTAGACAGTATTTAATTTTGATCCCGGTTTTGAATTCATCAAAAATATTTATTTGTGGGAGCCAACTAATGAATATTTGAAGTCAAAATAGCAACAAAAAAATGCATATTCTTGTAAGCATCAAATTTATAGGTATTATAATTTGTAAGAATAATGACGAAGAGAAAAGCTGTTAAAAATCATGTGCGTTTTGTTAATTTCTTCTAAATTTAAGAATTAATTAGCACAATTTGATTACGAAAGGAATCTATTTATCAAATTTAAAGACAGCGCGTCTGATAGTTTAAAAATAGATGGAATCTATAGCTCCTCCAAAGCCTCCAACGCCACTTGAGGGTCGAACTTCATTAAAACTCATTTTGTAGCGGATCTCTACTCTAATAAATTTCAAGATTGTAGGTTAAATAGTTCCGGAGATTCGTGATAAGTCAGTGAGTGACTGAGTCGGTTTTTCTCTTTCCTTCATACATACGTATAGATGAAGTCCCGTAGTATAAATGCTTTATTTTATGTATTTACTCATTTTGGAATACTACTAGATCCAGACAAAAACTTACACATACACAAATACATCCCTACCTTACGTTCATGGCGTAAAGGATAACGCGTAACGAAAATTTTTCCCTACCGTGCCTAAAGATCACGATATCTTCGGAACTATTCAACCTACAGACTTGAAATTTAGTATCCATGTTCCTTTCATGGAGTAGAGATCTGCTATGAACGAATTTTACAAAATTTGAACCGCAAAGGGCGTTATAGGGGGATAAGAGGCGTTATAAATAATTATTTCCATTTATAAACTACTCGACGTACAATCTTGAAATTTGGTAAGCAGATTCCTTTCACAGAGTAGAGATCGACTACAAAATGATTTTGGTGAAAATTGACCCCGAAGTGGCATTGCAAGGGCTGAGGGGGCGTTAAAGATAATTATATCCATTTTTAAACTATTAGTCGCAATGTCTTTAAATTTGATAAATAGATTCCTTTCATAAAGTAGAGATCAGCTACAAAATGGGTTTTGTGAAAATAAACCCCAAGTGGCGTTTCGGGGGATTAAGGAGCGTAATAGATAAATATTTGCGTTTTTAAACTACTAGACATACCTGCCTGAAAATTGGTAGGCATGTTTCTTTCATGGAGTAAATATCCACTACAAAATAGGGTTTGGGGAAATTGGCCCCAAGGAGTGTTGTCGGGGGTTAAGGGGAATTATAAATTCCGATTTTTAAACTATTAGACGTACAGTCTTGAAATTTGGTTAACAGATACCTCTCATAGGGTAGAGATCGGCAACAAAATGGATTTTGTGAAAATCAACCCCAAGCGTTGCGGGGCTTAAGGGGCGTTATAGATAATTATTTCCATTTTTAAGCAACTGTAAGTACATCATTGAAATATGATCAGCAAAATAATTACTTCCATTCAGATAATTACTTCCATTTTTAAACTCCTGGAAATTGTGATAAACAGAATCCTTTCATGGGGTAAAGATCCACTATATAATGTGTTTTGTGAAAATCGACCCCCAGGTGGCGCTGCGGGGTCTCAAGGTGAGTTATTGATAAGTTTTTCCATTTTTATTTTATTAGGTGCACAGCCTTGAAATTTGGTAAGCAGACTCTTTTAACAGAATAGAGATCCGTTACAAAATGGGTTTCGCGAAAATCCACCCCCAAGTTTCATTTCGGGGGATTAAGGGCGTAATAGATAAATGTTTTCGATTTTAAACTATTAGATCTACCTGCTTGGAAATTGGTAGGCATGTTCCTTTAATGGAATAGAGTTCCTCTAACAAAGAGTAAAACGAAAATCGACCCCCAAGGAGGGTTGCGATTGGTCAAGGGAAGTTATAGAAAACAATCCCTGTTTTTGAATTGTTAGACCCACGTACTTGAAATTTGTTAATCATGTTTCTTTTATTGAATAGGGATCCACTAAGAATGTATTTGACGGAAATTGACTTCTGGGGAGGGGCATGAGGTTACTGGGCGTATGAACCAAAAAAATTCCTTTTTTTCGTACAAGGACTATCATAATGAAATTTGGTTTGCATTCTTCTTTTGTTGAATTGAAATCCGCTAAGAACGGTTGTTTTGGAGAACGATTCTCAACGGGATTACGGAGGGGGTCTAATCTTATCTTATATATAATTAATCTTTTATATAATTAATTTATTAATTATATAGAAGATTAATTTAAAATAAAACTTAATCATACAATGCAATACATGTAAGCCAAAGAAGTTAACTTCTACCGTGTATTCACACTGATATACGCACGGTTTTTTTTTTTTTAAAAACATAATTTTTTTCCAGCATTTATTAAGTAAACTTGAAAATTTTTAATTAATTTTTTAAGACAAATTCATTTTATTGTTGTTCATTTTATTAACTAATTACATTTTTCGGTAATTGTGTTAGTTACAAAAGTATCTATCTTTTTCATTTTTCATGAGAAAATCCTTTTTAAATCAATGGGGGAAAAGGTCACCCATCTATATATATATATCAGAATCTCCACCGTTTTAAATTTATATTCGTGTTACAAAAATGCTTGTAGTTTGTTTTCAATCTAAGGATTTCTCTCTTTGGAACGCTCAATACACGAAATGAGTCCACCCTTTTTTGACAAAGAAATTTTTCCAACCAATTCACAAAGACTATCTTCTGATGATTTTTTACAAGCTATAAAATCACTCAATTCCTTTCTGGCCATGATAATTTTACAGAGTACCTCAACAGATTTAACCTGTTTCCTTCCAAACTTTGTGACTGTAACGTTAGTGGGGATCAAATAGTGGAGGTTTTTATCCTTTTTTTGTTCAAAATTTAAGAAAAAGCCTGAAAGTCAAATTGCATGCTCTATCCTATTTTTTTTCCAACTTGTTTCAAGTAAAACTTCTTTCACTTTATTTTATATCCTCATTGATTTGGTTTTGTAAATTTTTCAGTTCTCTATTTTTGTACTTTCATTATTATTGGTTTTGTTCCACATTTTTATTTGTTTTGTTATGTATTTTTGTCTTTTTAACTTAATGGCTTTTGTTATCTCATTATTTTATAACTTTTGTTTTATTTACTTTTTATTTTATTTATCATATTTTACTTCTTTTACTTACTTCTGTAAGCCCCGTGTGATACTTGTAGGGCACTGAAATTATTTTATCTGTCTTCAATAATAATAATAATAAACCTTGGGATGTTAAACTGCAACCTATTTTAGCTCCTTATCCTTTCTCAAACTTTCATCAGCGTAGTAACTATAGTATGATGCAATCATTTAGGCCCGATATTTTTTTTCTTATCGTTAAAGCTTTTCTATTTTCCGCTGTGCACAAATATGTCTCACACCTGCTAGAGCCTTTCAAGAGAAAAAGGATTGCAGCTATAAATGAAACCTTTATCCCTCATACCGACACGAATTTAATAAATTTAGAAAGTTTTTCCCTCTCTTGCGTCGTGTAACGCCTTCGCGGCCGCATTTTTAGGGGCTGTGCCAAACAATTCGGTGGCAGCTGTGGTTGGGATGACTCTGATGAGCAAAATTTTGACCAATTCAACCGAATAAAAGTGTTGGAGCGTGAACAACTTGATGATGTCTATGCTTTTAGATGAAATCGGAAAGTTGAAAAAGGTTAAAGTCTTAGATGGCAAGATTCTTCACATACTTGAAGAGAATTTTTGTTTATGGGACGTGGCAAAGTTACTTGCTTACCATTTGATTACTCAAAATCGATTTATCTAGTAGCAATGCTTATAAATAAATGGCTTCACAACACATATATATTGTACCTTTGACAATGTGAAACAAAAGAATTACAAGATTGATAATTATTGCATCTTTTTTTTTCACTTTGTTTGTTTATCCTTTTAAATAAAAATATTTTTTTCCTGGTGAAATTAACCCGTACTTTTTCGCGATTTGTATTTTTATGATGTATGTAGGCCTCTCTTTAGTTAGTAAAATACTATACCTGATAATAAAAAGGTCAATTTAAGAGGAAAACTAACAGTTGTGAGTAAAATTAAAAACAATTAATTGATTCAAATTGAGAAATATTACAAAAATTTTCTTCGAACTATCATTCAAATGTATTGTTATTGTAATCCATAAATAGTTAATTCATTAGAGAGAAGTTTCATTACGGTTTGGTTTGTGGATTCAAAACAATTAGGGTGTAGTAGCACAGTTGTTATGGTCACGAACTCGCGGCCGGAGTGTCACGAGTTCGAGACCTGGTAGCAATGAAGACCCGCCGCGTAGAGGGACCGATGCGAGCTAAATTTTTTAAGACTCAAACGTCCTCCAGTTGATGTTGTGTGGTAGTTAGGAGAGATAGAGGTGCCAGCTGAAGCTTCGTCCTTGTCATTTGACCGAGGTACAAAATTACGAAGTCCGTCGTCAATAACTCTAGAGTTGCTTTTTGTGCGACATAAATATAACTCTCTCTCTGTCACTCTCTCAAGACTCCAATTATTAATCATAATGCATTCAGATTTGTAATATTTGTATCTGATTGTTAAAAAATGGGATATCACCACAAAAGTTAAGAGCAATCACTGTTAATAACAACGATTGTTATTATACACTTCTCTCTAAATTACAAGAAAATATTCATTGATGCATTTGTTAACAACATAATCATTTTTTGTGTCACTTGTCATGACTCTACAATAGGAAATAAAAGATGCTCCTCTTTAGGGAATCCGCCATTTTAGTAAAGAAAAGAAACAAGCTGTCGAATTTAAGATATTCTCTTAATAAACACTGTACCTATCCCCGTAAGGAAAATATCTGTTATTGATTTAAGTTGTCCTTGTGATTGTTCCTTGTAATGAATGAATACCTTTATTTGTCATTTCAGTTACTATGTATATCTAAAGAATTACATTCCGTTAGGCAATTTTAAATTTTAATTGGAGCTTAGTTTTGTATTCCACCTTTTATGACCCATCGTTATACTAATAAATGTTTCTTAGTTGTATATTATTTTGGTTTACAGAAATATATTAAGAATGCGAGTGTGAGATGTTTACTATGATACTTCTACTTACGGAACTCTTTGAAGTATAAGGTGTTTTCGTGGAACCCCATTCCACTCACAATTAGAAGAATATATTTTAAAATAATATTTAAAGTAGAGTAACATGTTATAGGACCTTTATGTAAGGATCATTTTTTAAAAAAAAATACTGTATTTGTAATTAACCACTTTAATTGCAATTTTAATTTACTTATTAATATTAATTATTGATCCACATTTCTTTTACCCAAGCGTTATATCTAGTTACAGTATAAATACGCTTGTACATTGTTTTCGCACAAACTGCTGAAGCCTTGGTTTATTGAAATTATCTGGAATTGCTTTTTATATTCTAAGTTTCATTTTTTTTGTAACCACACGCGTGAGATTTATTTTTCACTTAAAAACATTGTTTTCTCTGGTATTTTAAGTCCCAGTTCACCAAATCGTGCCGGTTTGTCTTTCTTACCCCTTTAAGACCCGGATTATTTTTAATTTTAAACATTGCATTCTTCTGATTATTAAACTATACTGACCCCAAAGATACTCAAAAAAATAATAATAAAGTTTTTGTCCTCCTTTCACTGGAACGAGGAGTGTTCTAGTACGAATTTTCGGGCTGGGTCTTAAAGGGATAAAATGTTTATAGCTGTGTGAAAATTCTTATGTATTATGCATGAATTTGCAACCTGAAACTTAGGAGCTGTTCTTACTTAAATTTAGATTTTAATGTCGAATCTGTCGATAGGTTGTTCCCTCTCCTTCATTATAGGTGTTTTATTTTTCAAATGAAAATAGGTGCTTTTCCCACTATAAAAACTATTTTGTTTTGATAATTACTCTTCTAATGATTCTTAGCTTATTTCCTGAAATCATGGGTAGGTAAACGCAGACTATGAAAGGTAGCTTCAGATAATTTCAATAAACCCGGATTTTGACAATTATGTAAAAAAAAGGCAAGCGTACATCCTAGTTCATAAATATAATGCATGGATTTATGACATTTGGATCACAAACTAATATTATTAATAAGTTAATTATTTTTTAAAAATTAGATTAAATTTTTTTAATAACAAATACAATATTTTTTAATTGTCTTTACGAGAAAAATACCTATAACATGATTATTTACATTAAATATTATTTTAAAATATATTCTTATAAGTATATGGAGAGGATGGGGTACTACGAAAACACCTTATAGTTTTGGGGGTTCTGTGAGTCAAAAAGGTTTGAAAGACGCTGCTCTAGAGTAATGTTTAAACCTTTTGCTTGTGAATAACTCTTAATTTGCTATCGTAAACATTTACCTTTATGTTTAGCTTTCAATAAGAAATAGTTCAAGTAGTCCAAATCTCTCTCTCTTCTTCAACGTTGTTACTTTTACAGTATTACTTTTGCTTTTTTTTTTCATTCCTACTATTAGCTCACACTCTCTCTATATTTATCTTGTTCACATTTTCAATCGTTAAAAAAAAATGCCTTTTAAATCTTTTTATATCCACGATTATTTTGGATGACAATACAGTAATTTAATTATAATTAATACAAATTAATTGATTAAAACTAATTATTCAAAGAGTTACAAATACAGCCACGTTGGCATCATTTTTAGCGACTTAGCGACCATTTTGGCTACTTGGGTCAAAATTTGAAAAGGTCATTTCTCACATTTTAAAGCATTCATTTGAGCTGAAATTTGTTATACACTATTGCTTTGGGTAACAATACGAGATGACTGAAAATAATTATTTTAAGAATTATAGATACAACCACTTTGGCTTTATTTTTAGTGACTTGGATCAAAACTTTAAAAAGATTTATTTTTCCCTCACGTTTCAAATCATACAGTTGAAAGGAAATTTTATTTATACGATAGTTTTGGATAACAATACGATACTTTAAAGATAATTAATAAAAATTAATTGCCATTTAATGTTGTGATTCTGTCATATGTATATACATATTTATATTATTTGTAACTATTTTATAAAAAGTAACTAAAATAGTTTTTTTGCTGATCTAAGTAGGAATTGACTTAATTTTTTTTTTATTTACTTAATTTTTTTGAAACAGTTATAAAATCCCCGTGTACTACAAAGTATCACTCGGGGCTCACAGAAGTAAGTATAAATCACACAACACAAAGCAAAGAAAGAACAAAAAAACTTTTGCATTCATGAAGGATTACAAATATTTACAACAAATTTTATAAAACTTTTTAAAAGCACTTCTGGCGGAAATAAGTTAGTGAAGCTCGAGAGAGTATTACTATTATCACTAGACAATAAATGAAATTATTTTTTAACCCTTTATCTATCACATTATGATTTACTGCAGTTTTTTCATGCAATATTTTTTTTTTTTGAATCGCAACATAAAAAATTATAGGATATACAGAAACAAAATACTCGTCATTAGGAAATTTAATCCATTAGAGCTAATTAATTAATTAAAGATATTCAACTGTAAAATTAATTACATACACTGTTCACTTAAACTAAATGTTTAAATCGTATTCTAAGGTCTTCATTAACATACAAAAATAAGAAATAAGACACCTTTTGACATTAACTACTTTTTCGGAACAAAAATAACAATCTTCGCATTTCGATCAAAATGTCAGTTGGAAAAGCAACTCACCATAAAACTATTTGCCTTTCCTGCTAAAATACTCATCATAGAACCCTAGTTGCCATATATCTTGGAAGAGGGGATTTAAAAGAATATTCTCCTGATAAGTATCTTCAGATTATTCGTAAAAATGGTTATTCTATGTATTTTTAAAGTGAGAGGTACTTATAAGTACCGTCGATACATAAAGGGTTAAATCAATACCATTTCAATAAAACTTTTTAAAAATAAAAAGATGTATATATTTTTTTTTCTTTTCGTCAAATGGTTGTTTATAGTGCTCTTTTTAATATTTATACTCTGTTAATTTATAGTCTATTGTTAATATTTATACATAATAGAAAGAAATAAACTTATAAAGGACAAAGATTTTAGAGGAAAGATTTCCTTTACTATGATATTTCCTATACTGAATAAAAAGGAAATAATTTTCCGATTCAAGAAAAAAAAATGGAGTGAAAATGCATCATGTGTATTAATGTATTGTAAACTAGTGGAATTTTCTTCTAAAAATGCAGTGGTTATTTTAAAGGTGTTCCTTTATAATACTGAATATTAAGAGTTTCTGTGATAATAATCATTACTCTCAAGATGCTTACATTTTCTAAACATTTTAACTTTTTAAGTGTTGCCTTTCACATAAAAAACTTTTAACATTTATATGTGAAAAAAATAATTTGTATTTTTAATTTCCTATTTATGTCTTAAGCAACTTGATTCTTTTATTTAAAAAAATTATTATTTTCTTATCATATCAAATTTTTATTTGAAAGCATTATTTTCTTCTTCATTTGGTTTTATTGTATCTTCCCCAAATATCAATTTTTTTTCTATCACATATCTGAAATTTATTAATATTATTTAATTACCTGCAAATGTGATAGTAACATCATTTCATTTATTTAATATTGCTGTCAGATGACTTTTTCATCCTGTACATTATCAACGCGCACCATAACGACATGTTTCCCTATTTTTAACATTAAAATATCGCTGAGGAGCGACTTCGACAAAATTTTCCTAATAATACAAAAATAAAAAATTCGCGTAGCTGTTCAGTTACATTCCCAGGAGAAATCTAGTCGCTGAAAATTGTAACTACTTTACTCTTATGGGCTATTTTAAACTCGCAGCGATGACGTATAACACCATGAGAAACTTTACGATTGATAAGAGCTCGTAACCGAATGGTATTTCAATTTTCAATCCCCTTATGGATGAATGATGATACTAGAGTTGTTGCGGTAGAAACTTGGTTATGAAACCAGTGTTAGGATATCCCTTCTTTTTGTATTGCATAGCAATGCAGTCAAATATTAAAACATCAAATTATACAAAAAGTATAGAAAAATTAAGAAAAAAAGCATTACATGAAGATGGAAATATTTGAAAATTTTGAAAATGTGACGTTAAAGTAAGTTTTTTAAGAGTGCAGTGATAAGTTCTTTTATGATTCAGAGAGAACGAATAAATTTTTCAATGCAGAATTCTTTTGTATAATGTATACACAGAAATAAAAAAAAATGACACAAATTATATTTATTGCTGAAAATTTATAAGATTGCGTAAATATCACATATGTTTAAGTTATGTATTATCACAAGTCAATTCAACGAAAAATATCATTTGTCGATTTTTCAAATCTGAAAAAAATCACCTCCTGTACAGTGGCGTTACGTAAGCAGGACTCTAGGGGGCCCAAATTCTGACTGACGCCATGTACACAGTCCTTTGTAAGATCTGACATAGGGTTTAGAATATGACTTTGTAGGGGGAGGGGGGCTAATATATCCATTATGGCATTGCTGCTGTAGTTCGTTTGGATTTAGAATTAAAACTTATTATTTCAAAGTTTTGAACACTCTGTAATAATTTTTAAATAAAATACCTATGAAATGAATTATAATTCGTTTATATTATCATAATGATTCTTATAGGAGTATATTAGCAATGATTATTCCTTACACAGTTATTCATGTTGTTGTTTCTTTAAAATTGTTAGCTCGATTGCTAACTAAATTAAAATAATTAAATAAATTCCGATTGTATTTGTCTAACAAAATGCAATCGAAAATTATTATTATTTATCTTTTATCTTATAAGTTTAAAAAAATGTATTTGAACTTGAATGGATGAATAAAAAATACTTTATTAACGATTGGAAATTTGAACAAGGTATATAGAAAAATATAAATAAATATAAGTATTGAGAAAGTGACCTAAGGAATTGAAAAAAAGCAATTGTTTCCTCATTGTATCACCAAAAGCCGTATAATGTTTTTAAAAAATTATGTTCCTAATATTTTTTTTCTATTAAAAAGGCATTGGAAATTTCCGCGAAAACTTAGAACACTACGCAGAAACAAATTACAGAAATCTTCACATAACCTACTTTCTTTCTGTCCATAATCTCTCGCCACATTTTCTTTTTATTTCTCTTATTAAACGTCATTCTAAAGCCATAATTAAAAGCAGAAATTATTTTTTTTATCGATGCTGTCGATCCCGTTTTGCAAGACTCAGCGGCACACTTCTTTTAGGCTCTGAGTCAAACTTAATGCGGAATTAATTCGTTTACTTGTTAACACAAATCCGTCGATAATGTCTGACATCGTTTTGCTTTCTTAAGTATGTTGTCTACTTTAAGAACACAATTCTGAATGAATTATTGTACCAAATTCAACGCGGGAACAAATACATTAAAAGAAATCGAATGAGGTATTTGACAAAAACCTAGTTACATTATTGCTTTTGTCACATATAATGTTCTGAATAAAATAAGTTTTAGTTGTAATTTATTAAATATTTTTGAATTTTTTTTTAAATCTACTTATTTTTTAACCGCTTTTATATATGTCCCCGTAAAAATCTGAAGAATATAATGATGGATTCAAAATATACAAATTTTTAAAATAATAAAAAAGGTAGATTTTTTTTATGTGTTTTTAAAAATATTTTGCATTTTTACTGATTAGATTGGTTTTATACGCATTTTTAAATTAAAAACGTTCAAAATAATTCATATATTAATTTAAATTGAGCTTTAAGGTATGCAACTATGTTCAAAACCGTTATTTTGAAAAAGCTTATAAATGGATAATTTTTATTATGTTTGCAATGTCACTTAGATTAGAATAAATGAATAAAATTGTTTTAAAAATATTATAATAAAAACAATTATTTTAATGCAATATTCAGGCAAGAAATGAACAGAGAATTACATATTTTTAAAATGTTCTCCTTTTATGCAAAATGCTTATATGATGATAACATTTTGCCTATATATAGCTCACACCTCTGCACAGAGCCTGAACTAGAAGTTTTAAAATATATAACTTAAAAGTGGATTAATCCGTATTTTAATACATCACAGTGGAGAAATCTCAGCAAAAAAACCGATAATTATTTCAATTGATAGTAACTTTGAAAACAATAGGACTTTTTAAAAATCCTAGTTCAAGCTGTCTGGAAAAGTATAAACTATATTCAAACAAAATATTACTATTATAGAAACTTTTATCATAAACAGGTAATGTGTTGAGTTCTAAGTTCATTTTCTGAAAAAGATTATTGCATTTAAATTATTTTTATTGCAATAATATTTCTAAAATTATTTTACACATGTATTTTAATCTAAGTGACATTGAATTTTATAAAAATTATCCATTTATACGTTTTTTCAAAATCACGGTTCGAACGTAGTCGTATACTTTAAAAGCATTCACGATATCATATTTGTATAATAGCTGGATAAAGCAATTGTTTCTAAAATAAAGTGTCAGTTCATCAAAACATTTCTAATATATTTTCACTTATTCACTAATATTCCCTTTTTTTTTTACTTCACATTTAAAATTTATCCCTTAAGTTTTCGAATTTGATAAATTTTCCTTTGTTTGATATGAATTAATAAACTTTATTATTTGAAATTACTTGAGACTAAACTCAGACCTATTCATGGAAAGAAAATTGTAAAGGATTTAAAATTTAAATATGAAATGATTTCCAAATCATGTCTCGAAAATGAAATGGAAGCATTATTATGAAAAAAAAAAAGTAAATTAAGTTATACAAATGCATTACAAGAGATGTCTTTCAATTTCATATCATCAAAGTTCCCTACCTGAATAAAAATATCCATGCATCATTTTATAGGAATGCAATATTAAATTACTTACTCGAAAGGACAATCTGGTGTTATACTTACAAAAAAAAATAAAGTATAAATATTATATTGAACGCGGTTATTCTATTAATTTTCTGTATAGATTTTTATCCAAAAGGCAATACTAACTAAGCAATACTGCCTTTTATATGATTTTGAGTAAATCTATTCATGTCGCATTAATTAATGCAGATTTTTAATTTTATTTTTTTCATTTTATATTCCGTTAGATTGTATAATTTTCTAAAATGTTTTAAAAATATGAAAAGGTTAGATATTTTTATTACATAGATAATACTAATCATTTTCTAAATATTTACTGTTTTAATTGAATTTTTAATTTAAGAATAAAAAAGTTCATCGCATTTTAAGAATTAATACAATATTGTTTTTAATTTAAAGAGATTTTACTTTTCTATAATTTGTAATTAAACATATTTAGATTTTAGAATTTATGCGGAATTGTTCTTTCTCAAAAGCAAGAACATTTTCGTGTATTTTTAGTCTGCAGTTGATTTTTTGTTATTCATGGTCAGGGTTGGGAAACCGCGTCTTCTTTCCTAGAAAGTAGTGGCTCTTAAGTCGTCTGCCTCAATGAATTATCAATTAAATAATAATAATAATATTAATAATGATGCCTCCTGAAAAAAATGTTTCCCATTCTCTTTTTACCTGTATAATGATTACTTCGTGAAAAAATACCTGTATTTAGTCTTACATTTAAATATTTGACAAGCTTAAGGTAGTTATTTAAGATTATTATTTCTGTACTATAAATTATTTTTCTTTAACCCGGGAGTGGGCATGGGGGGAACAGAGTCATTCCCGACTCACGAAATCGTTAATTCTGGGAAAACTGTTTATTTGTTACCAATGACCTTGACAGTATCTTCCTATGTGACAATCTTCATGGGAACTAAAACATATTTCTCACATATCTCTCTTTTTGGGGGGGGGGGAGTGACAAACGTTTATTTACAATCTGAAAAGGTACTCGTTTTTTTCTGAGCTCCTCGCGTGACCACTTTTGTTCCAAAATATTTGCTATAAACATGCTACATTTTCCCCCTGTGATCAACTTGGTGGTTTTGAGTGCTGTGTTGTGCGACTTATTATGCTTTATAAACGTAACTGAGCAAAATATAAAAAAGGAAATGGGCATCTGTGAACTTTAGTGAAGGGAACTGAAACTGATCAAGCAAGGGAAGAACCTGCTGAAATAATGCATATTATTCTTCATAGTGAAAGTAAACTTCAGAGAAGCAATGAACATATGAAACGTTTGAGTTGAAAGGGAAATTTTCAACTGCTACCTAAAGAACTTCATCAAGAAAAATACGAAGCCGTAAGTGTACCACTTCGTCCTGTCAAAAAGATACAAGTAAGAAAAAGTTCGACACGCTATTTGTCGATCATCAAAAGACATTAAAACTACAATAACTTGAACAAAATATGACAATTTTGCCTGCAAATAACATCCCTGTAATGTTAGTAAAAATAGTTTGTGATTTGTGTCGTTTATTAAAGTCACGCACATTTGAAACTTATTAGTACATTTTGATTATCGAAGAAAAATTTAAAAGCCCTTTCGTGTACAGTAAAAATAATTATAAATAAAGGACTGGGGCGACTCAGTCACGCCGCTCGACCGTTAACGTTAGTATCGAGTGCGCGCCTACTCCCAGATTAATAAAACTTACTGAGTATCAGTAAAAGTAATACAATTATTTAAAAAGCAGTTATTGATAAAAATTACGTTGGGGGAAGACATACCTTAACAATACCTTTAACCTTGCTGGACATAAGTGTTCCAGCAACGTGTACTTGGTTGCATAAATAAAAGATAGAACACTCATGATTTTGGACATGAGTTACACTTAAACACCAAACAGAAGTGACAAATGCATTTTCCCTATTTTATGACGTCTTAAGGTTAATAGAAAAGAGTGTTTAAACGACTTGTGTGTAAAAGAATGACCAAAATCCATTTTTAATAATAAATGCAAATATAAAATTCTAAAATAAAAAGCACTTATACTATATCATTGGTACAAAATTTATTTCATGAAGCTTGAATTTAAATTTAAATTGTGAAATTTTCACAATGGTTTCTCTTGCATTGAGACACGGAAATTAAAGTATTATCCATGTTTATTAGTTTTCTGAAGGAATGGAAAAAACGCGTAAAATATCATTTGTGTAAACGTTCGTGTAAAATATCATTTATTTAAGAATTATAAAAATATTATATAATTGGGGCACTGCTACCGATACCTCCTTCTTCTTCTCCCCTCTTTATCACAAGCGTATATATATAAATAATTTAGGCTCTTTGATAGTTAGGCTCTTTTCTTATGCTAGTTGATGTTTTATTTGTATTGTTTCACAAACAAATTTGCTGTTTTGTCTCAAATGTTTTCTGACCCCTTGTCTAATTTTAGTATGTTCTATCTTATTTATATGAAAGTGTTATTATGTATAAATTTTTTACAGAGGGGGAAGTTGTAACCTTTAAACTTATATGAACCAATTTTATTGTCCTTATATAATCGGTATCTGCTCTGCTGAAAATAATAGTTTTTGTGTTTCGGTCTATCATTATCTATACTATTTTGACACATTTATTTAATATCTAGGGTTTTTTTTTTAAATTTATTTTGCAAGACTCTTTTTTGCAGGATTTTCTTATCAAATTAATATTTTTACTTAATACTTTTAATTTATTAAAAATAAAATAAACATTAAATTGAGCAACCTAATAAAAAAACTTTAATAGGCAATCTGTAACAAATATTAAGAATTTTTAAGTCTTAAAAATGTAAATTTCTTTGCTGGCTTTTAAATGTATGTATTTTGTAAACTATATTAACTTCTGTATGCGTTTTTTAAACCTTTTTTTTTCTGCACATGTAAGCATTCGGATCTTAATTTCATTTTCTTTTCTTTTTTTTTCTTTTTTAATTTTCGTAAAGTTTCCTAGCTAAATGCTATTTAAAACTTCTTTATTCTTTTTCTTCTTTAAAAATGTATGAAAATCACAATAAAAAAATTAATGTTCATTTAAATATTTATTTTTAGATCAATAAATTAAACAGAGGAAAATGCTTTATATAACCCTTACTCATTATTTCTTCACCAAAAATCTATGCGTTCTCAGGAAGTTCAGTTAATAAGGTCGTACTGGAAATGTGTCTCTCTTTGTTTTCATCTCCGGCGTACAACATTATCCATCCCATCAATCTTCTTCAGTATACTTCGGTTCTTCCGCAATGGGATTACATTCTTTTTCTTTGCTTCCTCCTTTCTTCGAGTTGTTCTGCTCACTGACCCTCGGAGCTCTTAATTGTCACTTAAACATCAAAAGCTTTTTTTCTCTAAGCCCTACAAATCATTTTCATTACTCTTTCCATTATCGTAAGAAGTCTTTATTGTTTTATTTTGGGTATCCTTTTTAAGGATCGATATTTACAAATGTGAAGGACGCTCGTTCGGAAAGAACAATCAAATTTAATAAAATCAGAAACGAAAGAATGAGGAATGATTGAATTATTTTCCAAGTTTTTATTGGAGGAGATAAATAAAATAAGTGCTGGCTGATTTTTATTGCAAAGGCTTAATAATCGGTATAAGTTAATTGTTACGTGTCTATTCATTGATTAAAATTTTTAATGTGTTATAAAAAAGCAGTAATATAGATTGTGCTACTTTGATATTTCCTCTATCTTCCTTGCGGGATTTACTCCTGTTAAAATTTACATCGTTGTTTTATTTTGGGTTTCAATATGCAGGCTGAACTAAAAGTCCTGTAATCATTATCAAAATTCATTTCAAAATAACTGTGTAAAAAATGTAACTTTTGTAACACTGGATAGTTCAGCTTGAGTAGGTTTTTGTGTGTGCAGTAAATGGTGTGAATGTTCCTTCAAGAGTGATATATATATATTTGCTGAAATGGCATCGATTTAAGAGAAAGTCCAATGTATGCTTTGGTTTCACAAAACGAAATTTTAAGCAAAAATGTCGGAAGTTTTTATGGAGCAAATTTCCTAGTGGAAATCAATCAAGCGATGGTATGGATTATATATATATAGGTAGCATGTTAATATCCTCCAAGAGGTGGCAGACCAATTGTGGGGGAACAATTGTTAAACACGCTCGGCAATGATTTCAACGTATCAATTAAATCAACTTGTTAATCATCACATGAACTTCAAATATCGTAAACAAGTTTAGTTAGAATTCTTCATAAATTGCTTAGGTTGCATGCTTATGAAGTGTAACACATATTAAAGAAAACTAAGCAAGACATATTAAGGGGAACTGGAATACCACTTTGACAATACCCGATCTGTCAAGGGGTTCCACGTTGAAATTTACTGAAAAAATTGGTCTAAAAAAATTCATAATAGTATTTACAATATATCCAAACAAAAATATGTCTATCTGTAATAGTTTGAGCATAATAAACATTTATAATCAAGGCAAGACTTCTGGTTCACCGAGTATATGCCATTTTTTAGTTATTGAAACAATTTTAACACTAGACTTTAATGTTTATCTCGAAAAGAGATGAAATTGTAGAAATTTTTCCAAATTCGGTATTAGATATTCAAAATAATGTAGAACACTATATGAAATTGATAACTGCTTAGAGGTTCTAAGAGAATCTAACCATATCTAAATAATTAAATAACAATATTTTTTCCATTTGAATTAAACATAAGGAAGTTTAGATTGTGATGCATATATTAATTTATGTAGTGCTAAATTGTAAATAGTGTATGCATACTAATATTGCGTTTTAGATGTAAAAATTTCACAAAGGTGAAGACAACAAAAATTGGATGTATTTTAATAATGTAACATATTAAATATTATTTATATTTTCAACATACAGCCTTCATCATATACAGAACAATGTCTGAGTAACTCTCGAACAGCTGCATTTGTAGCATTTCACCTTAATAAAAGATGATAAATATTTAAAGCTTTTAAAGAAGTAGACTGAAATTTTTATGAATTAGTAGAATTACTGTTTAATGATTTATATATTAAAATAAGTATAATATTTAAATATCCTTTAGTATTCAAGTTCTATTTGGTGTAACAATAGATGTTAAAACAAGGAAATAAAAAAAACATTACGCTTTAAACATTCTGAATTGTTACATGTAACTTGCTGTAGAGCTATATTTACTATGAAAATATTTTTGAACTTAAATTTAAATTTTCATTCACTTATAAACAAAACAAAAATACATTACAATAATAATTTTGAAAACTTGTTTTTTTGTTTCATTTAAGAAATATTATTTGTTGTTGAAATAATAAAATTATCTGTAAAATGATCAACTGTAAAATTATTTAAAAGAATATCGTTAAAGAATGTTGCAAATTTTATTAGGTCTCAATTAATAATGAGTGAGTTAAAATATTTGTCACTTTGTTTTTGTTATTCCCAGTTTAAATTTATTATTTATTACCTACATGGGAATTTTATAGTTTTTTTACTTAAATTTTTCCTGAACACAAAATTGCAAATTTTAAATTATGCTTTTCTACAGTAAATAAACAACTAGCAAATTTCTATAGTTATAATCAAAACAACAATAATAATCCTGCTAAAGAGTACGGAAATATTGTATTACAATTTTAGATTTGATACAATTTTTTGAACGGTTTCTTAATTTTTGAAGTAAATTCATCATGTAAAAGTAATTGCATCTATGGTAAAGTTATGATTTATTCTGTAAGAAATTGAGCATTTGCATTTAAATTTGTCAAACTAATTCTCTTATTAAAAAGTTACATAGAAGGAATATGTAATTTACTGGGGGAAAGTGCATGATTAAAAACACATAGCATAATCACAGAGCAATTATGGTTATCTCATTGCCGACAAAGAATTTCGAAAGGCATTTTTTTTTTTGGTTATATAAAGGTGTAAGAGGAAGTCTACAAGTAATAAAAACTAAACCAAAAAGAAAATGTAATATTTTCATATCTGTCAAAGGTAAATCATTTTTATGAAAATTTTAGGTTTTACTTTTTGTAGAAAATTGCTATCTTGGGCAGTCTGATAGACAGAAAAGAGAAATCGGCTACTCTATTAAAATCACTTTTCTCGTATAGTAAACGGAAAGATATGCATTTCATCAAGTACTTAGATATAATAATTGTAATTTAAAAAGACTCCAAAACATGCCGCTGCTCTTAAATTATGGGGGATTTGTTTAATATTTTATATGCAAAGCCTAAATATTTATGGAATTGGTTGAATGTCTTATACTTTTTTATGAATAAAAGAAGTCATAGAATATAACTTTTTTTAATCAGAATTTTATTTCAGGTTTTCTAATTAAAATAAAGATAATAACACTCAGACTTGCTTAATTTTCTTAAAATATTCGTTACCTTGTAAATTTTTTTTTAAAAAAAAAGGCTGATGTTCTGAATGTACTGAAAAAAAATTAAGTCAAATACGTATTTTAAATATCCTTTCATTAACCTTTTAACGCACATATTTTTTAAGAACGACCACCAAAAAGATTTTTTTTTTAATTTAAAAAAATAATTTAAATTTTTGGGGAAGGGCAAAAACTCAAAAATTATATTTCATCCATATTGCAGAAAAAGACGAATATAGCAATCTTGCTCATATTACCTTTGATTTTATATTATTGTTTCGAAAAACCATACTTTTATCAGTAAACATATTTATTTGACTTTTTCTACTGAAATAATAATAATAATAGTAGTAGTATTTAATTTTAAAAATTTTTTTTGTGTATTAGTCTTTTATTTATTTGTTTCTAAAATCTAAATCTATTTCACCCTCTACTTTTTGTACAAATATTTGATATTTCATGATTAAAATAGTGTTTATCTAAAATTACGAAACCACGACGACTGATAGCAGTGAGTCTCACGAGTGCAGACGGTACTCGTTTATATTCGAGTTTATATTGGAAAATTACAACAGCATAACTCGAACTATTTCGACGGTGCATAGTTTGCCCTGTTTAGCGCCCTCTAATTAACTCGAGCGCACACGTTAATTGTCAGCCTCTTATCTCTTTTGAATAAATATTCAATGAAACACGTTCAATACGAGAACGCTTAAAACAGAATATCGGTTAACATGAAATAATACAATGGTCCTGACAAACTACTATGTATTTTCATATATTTTTTTCTCTTAAAACGAAAAGATGTCTCATCTGGGAATGAACAAAATGCTGAAAACACTGGACACTTAATTAAATGTTTGAGAAAGTGTCCGTATTTTTGGACTGCTCTACTGTTTCATCGGAAGAATTAGTTGCAGTAGATGAGGATAATGTGTGTACAGCCCCAATCGTGGCAGGTAAAGACCTTTTGCAGTTTGTTCAAAGCTCAAAAAACATCATTGATGCAAATTCTTACGACAAAAATGAAATGATTAATGTAGCTCTTCTTCCGAAATAAGGAACATCATGAAAAGCATGCTCAGTTATTTGGACACACATTCCAATAATGAAATGAATAACAAAATGAAACACATCGAACAATTTGTTGACAGAAAAGGCAATACAAAGAAAAATATCAGATTACTTCCAAAAACTTAATGAATGTTTTGTTTTTCATAAAATATTAGAAAAATTTTGTATTAAATTTCTTTAAGTTCTTGTGAATGTTTTCGTTTAATTTATTTTTATTTAATACATACATATATACATATATATGTAAATAAGACAAACTTAAATAAACTTAATTTTGTTGATATATGGTTGGTTTTTTTTGCAATATTCTTTACCAAAAAAAAATATATCAGTCCCCTCAGTTTCGTGTTAAGCGATTTTCACTGTAAACACAAAGAAGCATCAAATGAAGAAGAATATAATCATCAAATAAATTATTGCTTCTATGCATTGCTCCCACTATTCTAAGAGTAAATCGTCTTTAATTAAAAACTTATTAGTTATACAAAATCTGATGGATTTACTATCAGTAAGTAGAGAAAACAATTGCAAGTAACGATCAATCAGAGGAGTCTCAGTAACTTCCATTGATTAGGTTGCTTGGGATGGTTAATGATGGCTCTTTTTATATGGCTTTACTTAGTATTTGACAATTACTTTGTCTATAGTTGCATAAAAGAATCTTTAGTAATTCTGGATAACCTAAACAAGTAAAATCAGAAAGAATAAGAATATGACCATTCTTTTCGCTTTAATTGTTGGTGCTATTTACTGTTACTAAAATAAATTAGTTCTATTATCTTGGAATAAAAAAATGCATTAGATGGATTCCCACTTAATTGTTATGAAATTTGATTAATTATGTTGATTAGACTTAGTAGCTAGAAATAATGTGCCTAATCTAGTTTAAACGAAAATGTTTTTTTTTTTATTTTGGTTATTTGTTGTACTTAAAAAGTTATGAAAATTATCTTCTTTTAAGATTAAATCCTCGGTTTGAACCTTTTTCTGAATGAACTGAGTTTAGTGATTCGTAAAGTTAACTGAAACATATAATCCTCTAAAAGTTCTATTTGATCATATTTGAATTACAGATATAATATACTAGCTGTTACCCGCCCGCTTCCCTGGGTATTTCATGATGTTTTATAAATTTTTACTGCTTATATATATGTATAAATTATTGATATCTAAGTCCTAGCATTAAGAATTCGATTGTATTGAAAAATATACTTATACTTTTAACTGTCTCAAAAAAAAAGGGCAGAACTCATCTAATTTGTATTTTCTAAAAATCTCTAAAATTGAAGTATAGAATGATGTTTGCTCTTTCGTAACCCATAAACCAAGTAGATTCCCGCAAAACCAAATTTCGGTGGATCTCTACTCCGTAAATTGAACATGCAAGCCAAATTTCAAGTCTAAATCTAACAGAAGAAAACAAAAGTTTTACTATCAATATCCCCGTAATCCAGTTGAGAGCCGTTTTCCAAAATAACCGCTCTTAGCGGATTTCAATTCAACAAAAGAAAAATGCTAACCAAATTTCATTATTATAGTCCTTGTAACACATGGGCTGAAAAGTCCCGGGCCTAACACATAGATGGCGCTAGTTTTATTGCAGTCACCTTTTTTTCAGTTAATACTAACCTTCAAAAGACAGCTGTTATAGATATATATATATATAAAGTTTCATGATATTCTATTCATTAGTTTGTGAGTTATTGTGCTAAGAGTGACGCTACTTTTGTTATTTTCAGAACAATGGATCAAAAACAATTTCTTGTTTTAATTTTGCACTGCTTCTTGATGGGAAAAATTACCGTTCAAGCTAAGCAATGCGACTACTGGCTGTTCGTAGACCTGAAAAAAATGCTCGCCGGTAAGATTTCGCACGAATGAAGAGGCTATGGCTGAAACTGAGGCCTATTTTGAGGCAAAAGATAAATCGTTCTACAAAAGTGGTATTGAAATGTTAGAGTGGTGCTGGAATGATTGCGTTGCTCTTGATGGGGATTACGTTGATGAATAAAGCTAATTTTGAACCAAAAAACTGCGTTTTTTTGTTAGGCCCGGGACTTTTCAGCCCATGTGTTAGCTCGAAAAAAGGAATTTTTTTTGTCAATACGTCCCAGTAACACCCTGCACGCCCCCCCCCAGAACTTGATATGCTTAAAATACATTCTTAGTGGATCCCTATTCAACAAAAGAAAC
Source organism: Trichonephila clavata (assembly GCA_019973975.1). Taxonomy (NCBI): domain Eukaryota; kingdom Metazoa; phylum Arthropoda; class Arachnida; order Araneae; family Nephilidae; genus Trichonephila; species Trichonephila clavata. Next base: position 74,006 of record BMAO01019672.1, on the reverse strand, counting down.
ATGCTTAACAAATTTCAAGTATTTGGGTCTAACAATTAAAAACAGGAATTTTTTTTCTGTAACTTCTCTTGACCCCTCGCGGCCATCCTTAGGGGTCCATTTTCGTTTTACTCTTTGTTAGAGAAACTCTATTCCATGAAAGGAACATGCATACCAATTTTCATGCAGGATGATCAAATAGTTTAAAAATGGAAATATTTATCGATTACACCTCTTAATCTCCCGAAATTAAACTTAGTAGTTGATATTCGCAAAACCCATTTTGTAGCGGTTCTCTACTTTACAAAAGGAATCTGCTTATCAAATTTCAAGACTGTACGTCTAATAGTTTAAAAATGGGGATAATTATCTATAACGCCACTTGAGCCCCCGCAACGCCACTTCTAGGTCTGTTTTCACAAAACCCCTTTTGTAGGAGAATTGCACTCTATGAAAGGAAACTGCTTAGCAAAATTTGAAGACTGTGCGTCCAAAAAATTAAAAATGCAAATATTTTTTTTATCTATAACGCCCTTTGAACCCCTGCAACGCCACCTAGGGGTCAATTTTCACAAAACACATTTTTTATTGTATCTCTATCCTATGAGAGGAATCTGCTTACCAAATTTCAAGACTGTGCGTCTAATAGTTTAAAAATAGAAATAATTATTTATATCTGCCCTTAACCCCCTGCAACACCCTTTGTGGGTCAATTTTCCCCATCCCGTTTTGTAGCGAATATTTACTCTATGAAAAAAACATCCCTACCAAGTTTCAAGCAGGTAGGTCAAGTAGTTTAAAAACGAAAATATTTATCTATTACGCCACTTCATCTCCCGCAACGCCACTTAGAGATCTGTTTTCCCAAAACCCTCTTAAAGTTGATCTCTACTCTATGAAAGAAATCTATTTATAAAATATAAAGGCTGCGCGTCTAATATTTTAAAAATGGAAATAATTATCTATAACACCCCTTAAGTCTCGCAATGCCACTTGGGGGCAATTTTCACGAAACCCATTTTGTAGCTTATCTCTAACCTATGAGAGGAATATGCTTACTAAGTTTCAAGACTGTACGTCTAATAACTTAAAAATCGGAATTTATAACGCCCCTTAAACCCCCCCACCCCCGCACCAACCTTTGGGGTCAATTTTCCCAAAACTCATTCTGTAGCGGATATTTACTCCATGAAAGAAACTTACGTACCAATTTTCAAGCAGGTAGGAGGAGTAGTTTAAAAACGGGAATATTTATCTATTGCGCCACTTAATCCCCCGCAACGCCACTTAGAAGTCTGTTTTCACAAAACCGTTTTTGTAACTAATCATTATTCTACGAAAGGAATCTATTTATATCAAATTTAAAGACAGTGCGTCAAATAGTTTAAAAATGGAAATAATTATCTATAACGCCTCCTAAGCCCCTGCAACGCCACTTGCGGGTCGATTTTCACCAAACTTATTTTGTAGTGGATCTTTACTGTATGAAAGGAATCTGCTTACCCAATTTCAAAATTGTACATTGAGTAGTTTAAACATGGAAAAATGATTTATAACGCCCCTTGCATTTCGAATTTCGGAAAATCCGTTCTTAGCTGATGTCTACTCTATGAAAGGAACATGTCTACCAAATTTCAAGTCTGTAGGTTGAATAGTTCCAGAGATATCGTGATTGGTCAGTCAGTCAGTCAGTCAGTGAGTCGCTTTTCTCCTTTATATATATAGATTACTTAAATTTGTTTAAATGTATCTGGTTTACTGGTTTAGTTTTTAATATGTTGCAAACTTTATGAGATTCATACCTACGAGAGTTGATCAAAAAAAGAGGCTACAAGTCGAATAAACAAATATTTATTAACAGTCAACAGAAAATACAAAAGGAAATTAAGAGGCATACGTCTGTTACTTATACTGCATACTTATATAACCCGTCTTGGTAAAAATGAAGTTTCTGTTCTCATTGAACTAGGTCTGGGTAGATGTTTTCACATCACTGTTTTGGAATATCGCTGCATATCAGAAATGATATGCTGCAAGCTACCATACCTCAGTCTCATTTCTGATGAGATTTCACTCACAGATAACCGTCAATCATTTTGAATCTTTTCTTCAATTGGTGCCTTGTTGATTACTGTTTGAAGAACTTGGCCGGCCGCTCCCTGCCATATTGCGATTTTTACAACCTTTCTGCCTGATTGAAAAGAGTTATACTTTTTCGCTACATGTTGTCTGCTTGTTCTGCTCTACTCTCTCAGATGCGGACACATTCTTTGGCCATAAAAATCGAATCACGGCTCGCACTTCCAAACGGGACCAATTTCATAATCTCTTCCCATTTCAATCGTGCTGAACCATTTGGGAGCTTTCACTACTTACCCGCAAACCAGCTGTATGACAAGTAACGCCATTTGTCTCCAATCTGGGGAAATACAATTTATCCACAATTTGTAGTTTTCAAATGCTGCTGCTTGTAACCTTTTTTTTCCCAACCATCCCTCGTATTTTATCACTTTAATCATGCAATTCTTTTCATGACATAATAATTCAAGTTGTGTGGTAAATCAATTCTCAAACAGTGTTTTTTTTATCATTCTGATGTATTAAGAAATAAATAAAAATACAAAGGAACTTCAAAATAAATAAGTGAAATGCAGTAGAAAGGGTACTTGAGGATTAAAAACGAAGCATAACGAGTCCAAAAGCAATTTCGAAGTAAGAACCGACTAAGTAAGGTTTAATTATAATTATTTTTTATATGGCAATACTAACTGTCATCCTTTTAAGGTAAACTCGATAGGAAGGTATAAAAATATCTGAACATAGAAGTATGTAATAAGTAAAATTTCAAAGTAAATAAATTAGAATTTAGACAAATTAAATCCTTAAACTTTTCAGAGCATTATGTAAGAAATGCATATAAATTATACTTATGAAGAAAAGGAAATCGTAAAAGGGATGTAAAACTGCCATCGACTATCCAGATTCTTGATATTTGTTACCCCCCAAAAAAGTAATACATTACCAATATGCCATGAATTGTTCATGGTTGATTACGTAGATCGTTAAATTTTTAAGCGGACAAAATATATACATATATGAGTGTGTGTGTTACTTATATAAATATTGCTTTATTATCTGCTATCTGTAGATAATAAAGTTTCAAATTAGCTTGAAATAGCTTTTAATGTTAAAATAATCAGGGTAGAATGTAAAACGATAAATTGGTTTAAATTCACTTTTTTTACCACAAATCATGTACACTCATGTCCATAAATTAAGGATAATTCAGAATCACACAGAAATTGAAATCTAAAATAAAAATTTCACCTGTAGAATTATCACACACATCTTGAAGAAGAATATGCAAATTACAGGAAACCACCAGATGGCGCGGATAGTACGTCACAATGACGAGAGTGTAAGAGGAAGTATAAGGAATGGTGGCAAAGAAGTAAAATTGTTCACAAGCGCTTTAAAAGCCTTTCAGTGCAATAACCGCATAGTTATGGCACAAAGGAAGCATTTAGATGATTTTTTACGTGGTAGAATTATCGGACGACTGGAATGTGGACGTACGCAGCTGGAAATATCCGAGGAGCTTGGAATCGCGCAGAGTGTCATCTCCAGGCTTTGGCAACTATTCCAAGATGATGGTAATGTGAGTAGATGTTACAGCACAGGTCGCCCCCGAGTTACAACGCCGAACGAGGACCGGTATTTGGCAGTTACTGCCAAAAGAAACAGACGAAGCACAGCATCAGACCTTTCTCGTCAGCTCTCTTCAGCTACCGGTACGAAAGTTTCAAGGCAGACCGTGTACAGACGCTTAGGGCACATTGGTCTATATGATCGTAGGCCTGTCAGATGTGTTCCCCTTACCGCAACTCATTGTCGCTTGCCATTAACCTGGAGCCGAGAGCATGCATTGTGGATACCGCAACAGTGGTCTTGTGTGAAGTTTTCCGACGAGTCCAAGTTTAGTTTGCAGTCTGATTCTCGCCGGACTTTCATATGGAGAGCGCGCCAAGTACCCGTTACCACCAAGAGAACACCATTAAACGACACCGTTACGGTGGTGCAGGATTGCTCGTATGGGGAGGAATTATTCTTGGTTCCATAACTGGCCTGCATGTTCAGAGTGTAACGATGAGAGGCCGCAGCAATCGGGATGTCATTCTGGAACAACATGTACGTTTGTTTCGGGGCGCCATGGGTGCTGAATTTCTGTTTAAGGATGACAACGCCCGTCCTCACCGTGCAAACATTGTAGACGAATGCCTTCAATCGGAGGATAGTACCCTTATGGATTGGCCAGCATACTCACCGAATTGAATCAATCGAGTATGTGTGTATATGCTTGGCTACGATAGCAGCCCGTCAACCCCTCCCACCTGTTGACCGAACTTCGGAGGCATTGCTCGATGAGTGGTGTAATATTCCCAAGATCAGATGATAATTTGTTACTCAGCATGTGTAAGCGTTGTAAGGCCTGTATTGCATCGTCCGGGAGACATACTCCATATTAACCATCATACTAACCATGTTATACTGCTTTTGTAAATAGGTTCTTTTTTGAAATTTGCTCCAGGGAGTAAAAATCGCAATTTTTATTAATTATGTCAAATATATAGCATCTTTTTTGCTCTTTATCTTTTGTTTAATAAATGGACTTTACAAATAAGTCAAATTTGTTTTGCTTCTGTCTCTTTCTTTGCCTGAACTTCATTATCCTTAATTTATGGACATGAGTGTATATACGTGGGCATGTTTGTACAGTTTGACTTCTCAGACATTGTTTAAAATAATAAAAACTTATTGGCAAGTGTTTGTGTTTTAATTTAAACATATTCAAGATCTGTTTTTCTAATCTTACATTTGAATTTTTACATTTATATCAATAGGGGGGGGGAGGCTCAATGTTCTCCTGCAGAATATTTAAGGAAATCCTTAAATTAAACAAAATAGAGAAAAATGGTGCGTCCCCAATTAGCGAGTGGTAATGGTCGGGAACTCCTAACGAGCGTTGTTGAGTCGCGTGACCGAGTGTTCGTGCTACTAAGGCCCAGCCGTTCATCAGGGAATTAAGAATGTTAAATCTATCTATACTCAAAGATTTCACTTTTGTATGATGCTCAAGTTTGGTGAGTGTAGTGTCAGCGCAGGTGTCGTTTTCATCATTTTAACAAGGATCAAAATTTCGAGGCTTGTCAGCAAAAGCATTCACATTGCTTCGAAGTGTGACCTTAATCAAAAAAAAGTTTACAGAGATGGTTATAAAATTTTGGTGAAACTAACTTCGTGTTTAAGGAATACCTGGTTATGAGTCTATAAATATCAAATTTTTGAAAGATTAAGTATAAAAAAAATACTTTTTTTCCATAAAAGTTGAAAATGATTTGGGGAAGACTTGAACCAACCATGAATAGTGACCAATCAAAGGTGTCGTGTCATGGGCTTCTATGACTCTAAGGAGGCACCAATTATTTATTCAGTCACAAACACACAAATGGCATCACAGCACAAAAAAATAAATTATAATTTGTTCACATTTTAATAAATCAATAAATTTCCAGAGTTGTTGACACACTTAGAGAAGGCAAAAAAGGGGCCAGAGAGGCATCCATCACATCTGCCTTCTTCAGACACAAAATCTGCATGCGTTAGTTCTCTGGTGGAACTTACCAATCTCTCTCTTTGAAAAATAACCGTAGAATCCCTGATGTACCACACACACAGTCTCAGTATCTTGGATAATTCTCGTTGCCACCACCTAGCGTTGTGGAATATTGTCTAAAATCCTTTACAAAGGGTTTATTCTGGTCTATATGGGAAAGTCAAAAGTCTTATGTGCAAAAATTCCAAAATATCAACAAGATGGTCTTGAGGTCTCTTCCTCCTTTTCGGCAATTAATCATCCATATGGGCTCTCTGCCATCGCTTTAATCGTAACAGAAGCCTTCAGATGTGTGACATTACCATGTTCTAAACATATTTGCCACTTCTGGCGCAACGTGGTCGGGTTTAGCTGGATGTCTACCGAGATTTGACTTCCCAAACTTGTCCTTCTCATTCCCAGTCACCATGTTCATCATAAAGTACTGTTATGCAGTCTTGAAGGGTTAAGTATTCTGTCTGGGATCATTTTCGCTATGTAACCATGAATCAGAATTCATTCCATTGTACAGATCTAGTATAATGTTAATGTTAATATATTAATATGAGGCATAGTTGATTTTTAATGGCTCATGGGTTATCCAGCTTATTTGCAATAATAAACATTTTAAAATATATAAAACAATAGTTTTACAAATCTGTAAGAATTTAAATTTCAGATCGATAATGAATTTTTAAAATTCACAATGTACAAGTTTTGGTAAAAATTTTTAAACCTTTTTTTTATTGATATTTATAGAAAAATTATCCTTTCCCAAAATTGACACGAATTGTCAAAAATATATTACATAACTGAGGACTTTCTGATAAAACAAAAATTACTTATTTCTTGATTGTGTGTGTGTGATTACGCTAAATTATATATAATTTGGGATCCTAAAAAAAAAAAATATGACCAGAACGTTTTCAAGCATTTTTACAGTGAAGTTATTCGGAATTTTAAAACAGTTGATAAGAGATAGACTGCGTCTTTTCTGCCAAGACATTTACTCAATTTCTTCTTAATGTGGATTTTTCTTAGGCATATTTTGAGTAAAAATAAATTCTATAGTTGTTTAACTAAAACTATTTTCATATTTGCTTTCGTCCTTTAATTATATTTCTTATTTCATACAGACTCTTAATAACACATTAAATTCACGGGATAATTCAACACATATTCCGTTTTCAACTTCGCTAAAAAAAATGGGCATTTCTCAGTTAATTTTCTATTATTTAAATCAGTGGTCTTCAATCCTCTGGTCCGTGGGTGAAATAATACTAGACCTCAAACGAAAATTAATTATTTCCATTTTATTTACTGTGGTGTATTTCTCTCAGTTTTGTGCGACTTATGGAAATCACTTTACATTCCATATTAAATCACTTTATATTCCTTTTTTCGTGTCAATGTATTTTATTATAACGGCATTTTTAATACAATAAAAACGGTCTAAAATATAGATAATCAAATTCTCCCTTTCACCCCTGTGGGTCGCAGTAAAATTGTGAAACGTTGACCGGTCCGCAGCGATAAAAAGGTTTTGGTACATGTACTATAAATTGATCACACAGTTAGATATCTGCCTCAATTGAGTGGAAATAAAGAGTTTTCTTCATTATTGTATTCTTTTATTGCAGCCAATTGTGTTTTTATTGATACATGAAAGATTAGATATAGTACCATATTGTATCTAATTAAATGCAATATAAGCTATAGTATACAATACCTTATTGTATTGCACACTAAAAAATGAGGAATTGTTATAATTTGAAGATTTTCATTAAAATTCATACTTTTTCTAGAAAGACTGAAAACACGTGTACAGTTGAAATTCAATACATATCCCTATGCAGTTTAAATCAAGCGCTTTAAAATAGTTTTCCTGGATGTTAGATAATAACAGTTTCAGAAGACTTTCTAATAAGGATTAGAAATGGACCACTATTGATTTCCCCTTTTATAGAAAAAAAAATTATCCACTAATATAGAAAAGACATTTCTTATATGAAATATAATTGAATGCAGGATCTTATGTATTATTTTGGTTCTGTAAAATTTCGTAAGTACTCTAAAACTAAGTCAGAAAGTAAAGTTTATGTTCCCCTATTCACCTTTTCTTTCAACTTCTCACATAAAGCAGCAGACATTGCTAAGTTTCTACTGGTATTGTTTACACAGCTCCATGTAAAGCTGTTAATTTGTCAAAAAAATTGTGAAAAAATTAAATATTATAAATTAATTAAATTAATAATTAAATTAATAAATATTAAATTAAATTATATATTAAATATTTTAAATATATAACTATGCATATTTATGTATGTATACGTACATTATGTGTAAAATTGAACTTTTACTTTACTATGCACTTATTTTCTAATGTTGTGAATTATCTGCTACAAATATTATCACAACTGAAACTTTAAGGAATTTGCTATATGCTGAATTTATTTTAAAGAAAACACAACAAAAAATATTTTGAGAAATTGTGTAAGCAAAACAAAAGGTCTTGGAAACTCTCCGACTGAGTCACACACACACACACACACATGTGTATGATTTATTATACTTCATTAAAATAAAAACTTTGTGAGTGTCCGTGATTTGTATGTAATTGAGTATTTTACATTATTCAGAATAGGAATAATAAATTAATTCTATAGCTTATGTTTATACATGATTTTTATCGTGTTTACCTTGATTAATTTAGCTTTTATTTAGATTTCTGTTACTCGAAGTTGAATTTTAGTAATATGTTGTTCAATTAATTCAGCTCCTTATATAAGTTGTTAAAATATTCTAAGTGGTTCGTTCTACTTTTCAACTTAACATATAAAATCGAAGTGATAGAAGTTTTGATGCTCCTTGCATTTTTATATATGCATATACTCGAGTTAAAATTGTAATTTGAATGCGTATAAGCTTATTTTTAAACTTTTATTAATCTAAAAGCGATATTGAGGAATTTGCATGGTTTGCATCACGCATTATGCTGTAAACAGTTCTTGATATCTGATAGAAAAGTTTGTCAAACATTTCTGAGAATTAAGAATCATTGATTAATCAATACAAATGGAATGTCTAATTTAATATAGCTTATTAAAAAGCATTTATAAACAGTATAATAGAATTAAAAAAATCAAGCTTCTTCAATTAACAAGTTCAAAATAAATTATATTTTTAAACACTATAGTCTGATACTCGTTAAATAAGTAAAGTTTCAAATGCATTACAACGATAACGACACACAAAAAAAGTATTGAAAAAAATAAAAGATATTTCATAAAATGATCTGCCTTTGTTTACGTTACTAATCTATTCTTTTTTAAAACTAACATTTATACCAAAAGTCTTTTGGTTTTAATCGCTATGCGTTTATTATTTTTTAGTTCTTTTTTTATCTTCATTTTTTTAGTTAAAAATATCTTCACATATTTGCTGAGGGTGATGTTGACATTTTTTATTAAATCAATCTTTTTATAGATGCTTTTTTATTGCATTTTCTGTTTCAACAATGCTGTTTTTGCTGTGTGTGTATGGATAATGTAACATGACATTTACACAAATCATAGATTTTTTTGGAATTAGTAAGAAAGTTTATGGTATTTTTTTGCAGTGAACTTCTTGCCACAGATACCCATTAAAATGCACAAATATTTTCTTTTGTGTTACTTTAAGAATGAAAAGGTTTGTTTTTCTTTAAAACTTTTTTGCACCTTCTTATGTATTGATATAAATTTCGTACAAATTCTATATATATGTGCACGTATATATAATTTTAAAAAATTTAAAAATCTTCTATACATAAAAAAATCTCGAAACACGATGGGGAAATATTCACAACGATTAAGTAAATTATTAAAAAAGACACGAGAGTACAAATTTTTTCACCGGATATCCCAACACCTATTTATTTCCTAGGTTGCCCTTTTCTTCGAATGCTTAGCAGGTGGAATATGTCAAACAGTTTCGATTTTTCCACGAAACAGAATGAAGAAAAAAAATATTGAAGTAATTAAACTATAAAACATCTTAAATGCTCTTATTTTTTAAATTCTGTTTCAGGGAAATATAGAAACTGTTTGACACCTTTCATTTTGTCTTTGAAAGTGTGTTCCGTCTTTGAAACAAGTGGAATTTATTTTCTTTCTCACGATTGTTATCAGTTTTTTTAAGAAGCAGGTGGATTCTCAGATGATGGAAGCACACAAGTTCATTGCCCATAAATAACAGGTGTCAGCTGCATTGCCCGTTATCCAAGATATTTTCTTAATGATGGATAAACTGTTTTTAAATGGTTCCTTATGTAAACACAGTATATGTTTACTTGCACATATATATAAATGGTTGTCCTTTATTTCCTTTTTTTTTTTATTTAAACACCGAACTTATCGATATTAACTGGCAGAAGGGATCGAATGTTTGAAATTTCATTTTTGTCCCTTAAATGATTTTTTTAAAATTTTTAATGAGATATAATATATGTTTCATCAATACATCTTGAAAAACAACTATTAAATGCTGAATCTTTAAACAAAAGCAAACTTATTTAAGTTTTATAAGTTACTTTGCTATTTTTTTTATTTCTGCTCTGCCATTATTATTAATTCGTTTACCTTTTAAAACAATTTTATTTTATTTCACGCATCTGTTATAAGGATATTTAAATCGAAATTAAAATTACATCATTTATTATGTTCCATTACACACATACATATACATACCTATAATAAATTAAAATAATAATGCAACTGCCGTCCATCATTTATAGCAGTTGGTGACGGTGACTGCGATTCCGTAGGGCCTGAGTTCAAATCCTGGAGAAGGTATGGATGATTATAAATGTAGGGTGCCTTTGCAGCATGGGAGTACTGCAAATAACCATCGAGTCGCAATTCCTCTCGTGAGGTTGGTGGAAGGTGAAGAGAGGTGGGAGGCCTCGGACCCCTCTTCCCCAGGGTGTTCTTCCTCGAATTTGGGGTAGGACCAGCCCAAATCGTATTGTTACCCAGCGGCTTGCTCAAAGCTACAACTAGCACCTTACCACGATGAATTTCGTGGACCTCAGTAACAACAACACAATACACCTAGACTAACTTCTCTCTCTCTCTCTCTCTCTATATATATATATACATTTTTATATACATATATATATATGTATATAAATATATATATATATATATATATATATATATATATATATATATAAATTCTTTTTGAATACTAAAGATAAAAGATATAATTGAGATTTTTTGATGAAAAAATGGTTGCTGCAGTATTATAAACATTGTTGACTGTGGATAGCTTTAAACTTACATAAGAGTAAGGTTTAATCAATTTTGTGGCTATATCTACATATGCATGTATATAATATATATAATTCGCGATATCGATGTTTCATCTCCTTAATTAGAATAGTATTTGTTGTTGAAGAATTGATGGCGATGTTTTTCTGACGAGTTACACAAACACATCCCTTTTTACTCTCATAAAATATATAATTACCTCTGAAAATTGTATGTTACCGAAGCACGTTTTTTGCTTATTCTCTCTGAAGTAAAACACAACATACTTAGAATTTCTCAACATCTTTACCGTACATTACATTTTCAGAGCAAAGAGGACTTGCACTAATCTGTCAAATATTTAGAATTGTGAGAAATATCTTCAGAATTCTCATTCACCTAAATTTAATCCGATTTTGAAAGGTAAATTTTGATTTGTAACAGAATTACAGAGCCTCTCAGAACTCGAAAACTACGTAGGGGTATAAGTTATTTATAGATTCAAGTTGTGAAACAGTTATTTATAGATTATTATATTCATCAAAACTTGTGTTCAACTTGTCTCTATGTCATATGACATCGTCATCAATTTAAGTAGAATAAATGTTAGCATTTTTTTCTGATACCATGACTGAATTGATTATCTAAACTTATTATGTGTGAAATTATTTGTACTGTCAATTCATTGAAAATAAGTGAATATTTATATAAGTATGTTTTCACCTAAAATTTACTTCTTGAATATTGAATATTAGAATAATGTGTACAATAGATTCAATGAAATATTGATCTTTAAAACTTGTGTACAAATATGGTGTGTGTGCGAACAAGAGAGATGAAAAGGGGAGAGTTTTATTTCTTGAACTTATTTTAATTCGAGAGTTTGAGTGTGACTGGTAGGAAGGAATTCCATTTTCAATCTTTCAGTAGACGGTAATAAATAAATTTCCTAATTTGTATAAAAAGTACAATAAAAAAATATTGCTTTGTCATGTATTGTTTATTAAATAAACTATAAATAATTAAAAATTGTTCGTCATGAAAAGCATTTTTAAAACACTTTTTTATTCTGCATTAAAAATATACGAAAACTATAGTGCAATATTGGTAAATGTATTTCAGCTAACAATTTACCTTAATTTAAGGAATTTCTTCGCATCTCCGTTTAAAAAATGTTTGAAAATTAATTTCAAGAAGAATACAAACATTAAATGCATATTTTCCTCCGTATTCTTTAACTAGCGAAACCATCTATTTATTTCTGAAATCTTAATTTACCCAGTTTGTTTTTCCCATTTATCTTTCACAAATTTCTCACTAAGCATTGATAACTTAATGAAAAAGTTGCTAATATTTATCAAGAGTGATAATTCAGCTGCTATGCAACTGAATCCCAAAATAATTGCTAGGGAATTCAATTTTACGAGCTTATACCAATCCAGGTTGAGCACCCGCAAAGAAAAGAAGAGAGCTCCCTTTCTCTTCTACACACACACACACACTTTCCATCTCTTAGAACAAAACCTTCCGAATGAAGGATGAATTCCCTTCACTTCTTATTTATCTTTCGAAGGTGCCCCCACACCTTCTTCTGCTTCGGCAAAGGAAGAACCATCAAAATGACAGATTGGCCAAAAACTTTTTCTCGAAACTTTCACTTAAATGACGTTTGCTTCCCGATTCTTCTGTTTTTCTTTCCTGATTTAGAGCCACGGTAAAGAATAGAACTGTTCTCTTTCTATTTTTTTTTTCTTTTTCTATACATGTTTTCTTGTTCTTCATGTTCTTGTAGCATATAGACGCGTTTGACGGCTTTTCGTGACCGAGTGATGTTTTACCGCGCGTAATGAAATACCGCCACGTCGCCCTTTTATTTTATTTATTTATTTTTTGTTTACAGCTTTGAATCGGTGAAGAGGTGTATTTTACGCTCGATTGTTGCTTTTCTGGAGGCACGATTTACTCCACCTCAAACGGCAACTTTAGCACTTTTCCGCTCCGTTTACGTTGTTAAATAACCCAGAGTAATGCAAAACATTTTTCTTTGTTTTGATTCGCGTGTTTATTTATTTATTTTGAATTGAACTTTCCCTACCCTTTTTGACACAGAAACAAAAGTGAAGAAAATTTGAGTTTTTTTTTTTCAAAAAGAGCATTAAAATATCGATTATTATAATGAGCCTTAAACTACTATTGCGTGGTCCCGTAGACTAAATTTTTTTTCCATGATTCTTTTTGTACTGAAAATAATAAACAATTTTTTTTTAGAATCGATTGAGCTACCTTTATGACACGACTTCGATAACATACACAATTGTACTGAACTAAAAGTAACAGTCGTTCTTTAGAAATTTGTCAGCCAAGATGTATAACATTTTATATGTATTCCCACTAAATGCTGTGCGTTTTATTATTAAAGAGATGAATGAATCGATAATAATATAAAAAACAAACCAACAAAATGTTTGTATGAGTTTTTTAATTTTTTTAGTTTTAATCCTTACGTGAGCGGTCGAGTTGATTTGATTGCGCTAAACAGGCCAAACTGGGCACACTCGATATAATTCGAGTAGGATCGTATTTTATTCTGTCTTAGTTTTCGCTCTCGAATATAATCGAGCACCACCTGCACTCATACGACTGACTGCTATCCGTCATAGTGATTTCGTAAATTTAGATAAAGGCCATTGTTTTATTTTACATCTGCATTTGGAACGCGTATGTTTTGTTTAAGAAAATGAAGGTGAAAAAATTTACATTTGAGAAACAAATTAGCAAATAGTCTTATACATAACTATCATAGTGATACAAATATAAACAAAAATCAGGTAGGCCCTTATTATTATTTCTGTTGAAAAGGTATAAATAAATATTTTTTCTGATAAAGTTATACTTTTTTTGAAACAGCAATTCTAAAAGAAAGATAATAAAAATTATACACGTGCAAAATTGCAATATTCGGCTCTTATCTCAAACTCCAAAATTTAAATAAAAATTTTGAATTGTTATGTACTTTTTGTTCACCCCAAACATGATTCTAAAATGCGTTTTGTTCAATAAAAAATGATTTATTTTGCAAAAAATGTATGTGTTAAGGTGAGCTAGGATTACATAAAAATTTATTTTTTGCCTCAGAAGTGGGGAAGAATCGATTTATCTTCTTTAAACACCCATGATTTTACTAATTCCAGAAAGTTCGCATTCATTGCCCGAAGTTTATTTTTTCAGATATGTAAAGAACTGAGTGAAAATTTTTCTCACTGATTTATAAGGAGATCAAAGAGGTTGTTCGAAGGTTGTTTTTAGATACAAAATTTCATAAAAAATAGTAGCAAGTATTTATTGTAGCAAGGATTCAACTTGCAATACAACGATGTAATTTTAATAAAATAATAAGTTATTATTGAATTCTAACATAAATTGTTTATCTTTCATCATTCTGTTAAATTATTCTGCTCACTTTTAAAGCTTGTGCATATTTTTAACTCCGCAGCCAGCGTTGGAAAAATAACTTGGTGAGATAAAAAGAATTTCTGCATTTCGTAATTTAATTCATATGAATCTGACTTCTTAAAAACTTTAGTGAGTCTAGAGTTAAGCGAATTAAGGTCTCGTACCTCATAAAAGTATCATTTTTGTGCAATTTCTTTCTAGAATATAAGTCATAAAATTCTTTAAACGTTTCATTAATGTATATAGCAAGGAGATGAACTAAAATACATGTAACACATATTTATGTGAAATAAATTCACACTTCCAGAAAATTGATTTTTTTGTTTATTTATTCACCAGAATGCAATCAATAAAATTAGCCTTCACTTTTAAAAATCAGTACAGTATTAAATATCGAGTGATGTGCTTCATAATGCATTTTAAAAATCATGTAGAACTTATCTGAAGATCATTTTCATTTATTTCTCATAACCTGCTGAGAGAAACATATGTAATGTAATATTCATAATTCATACATATTTTACATTTGCCTCTTATTTTTTTCATATACACATTAATATTTAAACTAAGTAATTTTGTAAATTAAATTAGATTTTGGGAGTAATAGCGCAAAACTTTGAAATCACGAGAGATTGTCTCATTATTTTCTTCTCTATCTCATGCAGAAGGTCATTAAATATATCTTTTCTTTCTAATTGTTTAAATGATGCTTAAAATTTTACATTAAAACTAAATTAGTAATATGATTTTCAAGGTAAAATTTTAAAAATATGCTTTTTAAAATTAAACCAAGCTGTAAATAGTTTGTACTTGTGGGCTAGTGCTTTTTCTGCTGGATGGTTCCATGTCTGACTAATAAATGCTCTGATACTTCATCACAATTATAAAATATTTCAATAACAATATTATTCAGATGCCTACTTAATTTCAATTGGTTTTGCTTTCTTTTTAGTCGTGTGCAAATTAATTTTTTTTTAGTCTTATCATATACCATATTAGTTTATCGTAACTATACCACACTAACATAATTGTTTATTTAGGTAAGAATTAGATTTAATTTTTTTCTTCCTATATCTTAATTTCTGGTTTTTACTTATGATCCATAGTAACTGACCAAATTGTAGTTTTTGTATCGCTGGTCCAGTGTTCGAAATATGGTGCAAACAATCAATTCGGAAGAAACTAAGCTTTTTAATTAAATCTAGGACGTAATAAACAAGAATACGTATTTACACGTAAAAACATTGGAAAAGATTTTTGCAGTCTGAAATCTAAATAAATTGATCCGTAAAAGTAACAAATTTTTCAATTGTGTGTCGAAAACACATACCTAGTTCTTATTCTAACTTTTAGTCAACTGTTAGGATAAGAACTAGATATGTGTTTTCGAAACTTAATTGATGCAATTTTTTCAAATTGAAGACATTTTTAATTTCTTGCATCGAGATTCATCAAAGAAGAATGCCAACTTTTTAGTAACGAAACTTATAATATCAAACGCTGTAAATATCAGTAAATAAAATAAACGGTAAGAAATATTAAAAGAATTAGTAAGTCAAAGCAGACAATAATTGTATGAAAAAGTGAACAATTTTAATGTTAAGAGATGTATTAAAAATAATTTCAAACATATTTCGAATTTACATATTACCACATTTTGATTTATATTCGAATCTAAATCAACTGCGAAGTTTCTTTTCTACATATAGCAACCCCTCCCGAGTCCAGGTGGTGGGTTAAAAGCCACTTAAGTTATTAAATAGTTCGAGTTATCGCTGTTTCCAATTGCTTTTTCCATACTAACATCCAAAATCACACCACCTAAAACACTGTCATATCCTTTTAAATACTGCTGAGTAAACTTTACAAAAATGGCGATTATTTATTTCTTTTTAAAAGCAGTGCATGATGATATACAAAATGAAGAGCTTTTAAACAAATGAAAATATCACAGTTCTATTTAAAATAACCGCAAGCGCTCTTTTATATTTTATTTTAACTTTAGTATATTCGACAGAAGCCAGATAATTCTTTTCCTACCGAAAAATTTGACATAAATTCTGATGCTAATTCTATTAAAATGCAAAACATTACTTTACTCTTTCTTGTAAACATAACTTAGCTAATTTGATAATATTCCCACATTTTAATACGAAAGCATTTTTCCTTTTTAGTCTCATGAACACAGTCGAAACTGAATACAAAGGGAATTGAATTAATTCTTCATGCTGATTGTACTCTTAAGAATTAAATATCACTCATATACAATAAAATAGCAATGTTATAAAATGTGAACTTAAAATGGCTATCATTAAAAAGTTGGTACCTGCTTATCATAAAACTGAAAATACATCCCTAATAAAAACTATCTAAGCACTGAGAATATTCTTGACAATGGTTAGAATATATTTTAAACGCATGTATTATTTATCTTATAATAAACTTTGTTTTATATATTATGTATTTTAATTTTTTAATTATTTTTCAAAAAATTTCTTTTTTTTTTCTTTTTCTTTTTTTTTTTAATAAGTTTTTTCCATAAGACACCTCGGTGAGGGCTTTCACTTAGTGTAGGTTGAAGTAAAAGCCAAGCACATGAACCAGATACTCGTGTGTTTCCAAACATAGTAGTGACTCCGATAAGTTGAACATGAAATGACAACCAAAAGATATTCAGTATAATTTATTTTTATTAATCTACCGTTAAACCTGATTACTCGATATGTAAACAAGACAATAAAATAGAAGTAATTAATGGGTACTTATTTTTAATGAGATACAATCTCTGAACTCGCTAGATTAAAATCTTCTAATAACTTCTAATAGAGGAACAACTGTAATTCCGGACGATATTTCAGGAATAATTTACTATAATGACTATATTGTCTTCTTAGTATATTCTCTACCTCAGTGAATATATTCTATTTAGCAGTGACGTCACTTGCGACGTTGATTTGTTTTATCTCAAAGGGCAAATTTGGCAGGATAGTAAAATCCCCGAGTTAGAGAGAATAGACTTTGCTGATAGCCCATTGTTACAACCTCAGAATATTTGTGATTTTTCTTCACTTATAAATATGTCTCACAAACAAGATAACGTAACGATTTTTTTAGAAAATCCCTAAAACACTATTAATTAATCCTTAAATATGTGATTCGCATTTTTTAATTGATAAAGTTAATTTGCATGCATACAAATAAAAATTTATGTAGTCCTTTTTTTTTATTAGTTTCAATAAACTAGTTACAACTTCTTATATAATACTAGCTGGCCCGGCCACGCTTTGCTGTGGCTTTGTTTTAATACGTTGATTTTAATATTATTCTAAGCTATTCAATCCAGTCAAGTTAACTTTCCTTAACAATTTCGGATAGTTGAATTTAAGCAAAAAACTGCTTAATTTTTTCATTCTGTATTTTATTCATCTTCTATTTATTTATAGTATAATGCATGAATTACTTACGAAGTTGTTAAATAACAACATAAAGATTTAATTTTATGAATGAGGTGAACAACTTTGACTTTTAGCAATTTTTAATATTTTTTTCAATCTAAAGTAAAAGAATAAGTAGTTTTAATATAACTAATCGCTAATCAGTGCACAATATTTTTCGGTAACCCCGTGTTTGGCTTTGAGATTTATTTATGGTTATCGTGAAAACCAAACGAATCGGGAATTGAATTCTTTTGAATGGTATCGGAAATTCTGATGGTATCAGTGTAACACGTGACAACAAAGCGATTTCTCCTTTAAACTTTACAGTCAAAATATTTGCTTCAAGAAGTTTCCCGGTGATTCTTTTAATGACCAAACGTGTACCTTTGCGTTATCTAGGTGGATTTAAGTTACGCAGCAGAATAACCAGTGATTAAATCTTCAACCGAATATTATATGGTGGCACTCCTGATAATTCCAGAGAATTCAAATACTCAGTTGGAAAATTTAAGGTTTTATTTTCATCAACAATAGTGTCGATTGATTTTAAAGGTAGTAGATCACCTGGCAACATTTCTCTATCTAGAAATTGATATCATCAACATATCAACATATTTTCTGTCTAAGTATCAAGATTACAAAGTCAATCATTATCTATATAATTATTCAGTATATACGGGAAGACACTCTGGGCCAGTTCCTTTTTTTTGTCTAAAAAACAGTGCAGAAATTGTCTGGCAGTTTGATACATTATGCGTTGGGATGCAGTTCTATTTCACGGTTTCTAATATCCAGGACTTAGTGAGAGAAAATATTTGCGCCGATTGATCATCTTGCAATTGTACTCAAATGTTTATGGCCTCAATTGAAGTGTCTCTAAATTTCGCCAAAAAAAACGACTGTTTTAAACATGCGTTAATCTCGTGAGCAACAAGTAGAGCGAGGAATGACTGGCAATGCTTATCGGAAATAACCAGACAGTAGTAGAATAGCACACCTGAATATTTTTTCGAAATGTGCTTTGAATGAATATTTGTGAACATTGTTACACACATTTATCCCTGATTATGAATGAAATCCTTTGAAATACCGTTGCCATTCCGCTTCTTTTTTTAATGTTACAAATTGCACGTCTGGCTTACTATAAATGTCTAATGGCAGCTTCAATGCTGAATGTGCAGTTTGTGTGTGTGTGTGTGTGTGTGTGTGTGTGTGTGTGTGTGTGTGTGTGTGGTGTGTGTGTGTGTGTGTGTGTGTGTCCACCCTCTAACAAAATGGCAACAATATCTCAAAATGCAATTGTTAGTGCAGTTTTCTGTTGAGATCGTATTTTCGCAAGACTGTGCCTGCAATTTCAGTAGATATAAGGAATGAAAATCTGGACGCTACACTCGAACGCAAAGCCTTTTGACATCATTCCAGTAATATCCAACATAGTTACGGGAGTTTCTGAAATTCGAATCCAGATTCTCTTTTTTCACCCCAATCAGCCGTTGCCCATTTTCGGCGTTTCGACTCCTGCAAGTTGAGCCTCTAAAAAGGAAAGGGTCATTCGATGTTATCCAGCAAAGATACGGGAATCTCTGAAATAAATTCCGGAGAGACTTGTTTCCTACCCTTAAAAACATCAAGAAAGCATTTTTCACACCCCAAGAATTTTAAGGAAAGCCTCTACTACGGTTCACGTAAGATATCATCATCTAGAATTATTAGGCATAGTTACGGGATTTTCTCGAATTAGATTGAATATTCGGATCGCGGCAGTCTAAAAATATGCCAGGGACTCATTTTTTGCGTCCCTACGTCTTTAGGTTAGACCAGTATCACTGGCCATGTATATTATGGTCATCCGGCAAAGTTACCGGAACGCCTAAAATCCAATTTCAGATTCTCATAACCCACCCCAAAACGCACACGTGACTGACTTTCGATGCCCCAACGAGTGCAATTTCAGCCGCTAGAGGGAATGAAAATCCGAAAGCGGGACTCGAATGTGAAGCCACTTCACCAAATTCCGGCAAAGTTATGAAAGTTTCTGAAATCTGATATCAGATTCTCGTTTCCCTTCCTTAGACGCAAACAGAGACTACTTTCGGCATCCCTTAGCCTGCAAGTTCAGCCCCTGGAAGGGGGCATTAGAGTTGTAGCGGTACCATCTATATAAGCCAGTAACAACCTCCGCACCTTGGTGGTCATCTTGGTGTAGTGGTCATGTTACTGGACTATGAACCCATAGGTCGCGGGTTCTAACCTTCCTTCATTGGTGACCCTGGCTGAACTTAGAAAAACGCAACCTTCTGAACTGTCGTGGCGCCATCTATCCACCGCAAATTCAACCAAAGCCGTCGCATAGTGACGCAATCTTCAAGCCGTCACATGGTGACGCAACCCTCAAGCCATCACGCACAAATGACGCAACCAGCAAAGCCGTCACAACTAGCGACGCAGCAGCTAACATGCTCGATATAACAACTTCATCGTTCGTTCGTCTAACCACCAACTCACTGGTGGGGGAGTATGTAGCGGTACCATCTATATAAGCCAGTAACAACCTCCGCACCTTGGTGGTCATCTTGGTGTAGTGGTCATGTTACTGGACTATGTACCCATAGGTCGCGGGTTCTAACCTTCCTTCAGAGTCATTCGGCATTATCCGGCAAAGTTACGGGAATTTCTAAATTCTGTTTTCAGATTATCGTTCCCCATCCCGAAATACACCAGAAACGCACTTTTCCCGCTCCAACACTTTTAGGGTAAGCTTCTGCCACGGTCCACGTAATAGACGGTTGAACCAAATTATGCGGAAAAGTTACGGCTATGTCTCGGTTCTGATATCGGATTCGGATTGCCCATCTCGAAATACATCAGAGACCAAATTTTCGCGCTCCAAAACTTTTAAGGTAAGCCCCTGGCCACGGTGGGTCTAATTTATGATCGTCCGACATTTTCCGGCTAAATTAGAGGTATTATTGGGAACCAATTCAAGATTCGGAATCAACGCCCCGAAATACGTCAAGCATTCACTTTTAGTGCACCTTGGTCAACAAAGTCCGCTTCCGCAGAAATAAGCGCATTGCGACATTTCACGAATTTTCCCGTTTCCCGGAGTCTTCATATTTTCAACGATAACAAAATAATGACGTCATTAAATGAGATAAAAACTATCATATGTTTTAAGTTGAACGAAATGACACACAATATGCAAAATTACGTTTAGATCGGTTGAGAAGTTTTGGAGTTCATCGCGGACAAACACTGTGACACGTAATTTTTATATATAAAGATATATTTCTTCACAATAATGTCTTAGATTTATTATCCATTTGGGAGCTTTTTTGGGAATTAAAGGAATACATACCACCCATACCGCTTGCAAATAAGAAAAAAATAGCAATCCAAAGAAATATCAAGAAAAATAATGCTTAAAATAAGTCTTCGCGCAAAAGATGTATTAAAATATCTTTAAAGTGCCAGTATTATTTGGTGAAACAAAAACCAAACTTTCTTTAGATACCACTATATTTGTAAATTTCTGAAATTTTCAAAAAATTATTTTAAATTCATATAGATTATTTGCGAGAAATATCAAATATTGAAATAATTTTCAAAATAAGATTATTTCACATTCTTTCATATAAAAAAATCACATTTATTTGATTTCATATTTTATTGAATTAATTTTCTAGAAACAATAAATACTGGTTTAAATAATTGCTCAAAATAATTTCCAATCACGGATGAATACGTTAAATTTTAAATTTATGATATAAAATAGAAAAGAAATATTTTTTTAATTAAAAGTGTGTTTACATATATCTAAATAATAAAATTACCCAAAGGGTTTTTGAGAAATCGGAATTTGGGAACTTTTTTCCTGTTTTAGTTATTTTTCAAATAAACACGTGATATTTCGATGTAAATTTCAATAAAATGTACATGCTATATAAAGAAACAGGATTAAGTTAAGCTTTCTCTCCCGTATGCTTTCGTTTACATTCGCTCATGACACAAAATATCCACATTTTAATTCTTCTTTGTTTTACATAAGCAAGAATATATTAATAAATTTATGAATAAAATGTTTAACTATGCTTCTTAATAAAAATCATTGTTTAGAAAGAAAACGATATTTTTTTTTCTTTAAAAGTCTTTTGAGCCTCTGAATTGAGATTTTGAAAGTTGACATTTATTTTTAAATATTACACATTATTAAATATTACACAGTCTGGAGAATTACTTAATGGAAGTGGAGGTTAGTGGAAAACCACAGTTTTCAAAAATGATTGCATTTTCTAAATAAACGCATAGACAAATTATTACATTTATTAGATAAATAGATAGACAAATTGTCATTTATTAGATATTATTAATATTTCAGTAAAATTATATAAATTGTAAAAAATCAATAAATATAAATTAATTAAAATGGGAGGAAGTTTTTTTTTCATTTTATTTACAGCGTTAACTCCTGATAATTTATAACTACAAGCACAATTAATTTTTAGAATCAATATAATTAGACAAATATGCCTTATCACTATTTTCAACAATATTTTTGAAATTACGAATAGGATTGCTTGTGAGATTCTCATCACGGCGACAACTAAATGTCTGTCTCAAAGAATTTTTATTTTTTATTGATCTTAAGCAAGAAATCTTAACCTTCAAGTGTATGTAGATCCAAATATAGGGAACATATTTTAGCAGTAGCTTTCTTCATACATGAAACTTTTTGTAAGAGTTTACTAATGTCAAGGCATTAAACATTTATTCCATAGTATGAATTGACTGAATGTCACTAAATTTACATTGCAGCTTCTCTAGTTACACCTTAATTTCTTAAGTTATAAAATAAGAAAGTAAATTTAACTATGACATACTTTTCTTGAATTCTTGAAATTTTCTTTTCACGTTGTCTTTCAAACTCCACATATGATTCACAATCTTAACAAAAAATATTTCAGTCATTTGGGGTTTTTCTAATAAAAGTGAACGGCAAAATTGCTTTCAATCCCACTTGGCTTTCAAATAGACACAGTTTTGCTTTGAATGGTTTTACATGCTTCCAAATTTCATGTGCAAACAACCCTTTTCCCTTGTAATATCACATTTAATTCACTTAATTAATAATCATCTGTAAGCATCACATTTCATATCTCCTATCCTATTTTTATAAAAAAACAAATTAGAAGGGTTTATTTTTGCAGACCTGACTCTTTTTATCACTTCACCTGGGCTTACATAAACCACCTCTTCTATCTTAAATTATTTCTTCATTCTCTGCTTCCACAAATTCAAGAAAAGATTTTAACTGTTAATGCCGGAGTGTCTTTGTTCTGATTGGATTCCAAACACTTAGAATACTTCATCTAACACATTCTATTAGTCCAATACAATATAACAAAGGTTTTCCTGACACAAATACAAAGAAAAGATTAGATATCACTGTCTGTATGTTTTGTTTGTAACATGTTTTTCAATTCCTACTATTAGTTCACACAATCCCTGTATACATTTATGTCTTGTTCAAATTCCCAATTGTTATTAAAATACTTTTTATTTATCCACTCAAGTTCAAATACATTTTTTAAACTTGTAGTGGATGACGCTTGATGTTTATACAATTATTTTCAAATATTAATCCATTTATTAAATTTATTAAAAAATAAAAGCTCAAGAGAGAGATTTTAGCTGATATTATTCATCTAGATCAGCGATACTCAACCTGCGGGCCACCGAGTCTTTTTAAGTGGCCCGGTCATGACCCATTGCGCTGAGAAATTCATTTATTTAAGACAAAATATTAAAAATTTGGTGGGAAATTCCTTAACAAAAAATCAAATATATTAACTGTGCTTTTTGCTGTCAATGTCGTACGGTTGCGAATAGATATTCTTTTTCTATTTATAACAATTACGGTTAGTGATAACAGACAACAGTGGAAAAGCGACAATTTTATGGGTGGAACTAATTTTGAAGAATCTTTCATAACTTGCAAGCGAAAAATATTTAAATGATTTGGTAGTTGACTGTTTTGTAGTGAAAAAAATATCATGGATCATTACATATGTTTTTGATTTGTCACGATAGTGCTGTATTTAAAAAAATACCAAAAATTCCAATAAACCAGAATCCTTCAATGAAATTTTTCCTCTATATTAGAATATAGTAGATATAAATAAGCTTTATTGAATAGTCTTTGCAACAGCAACAAAGTGTTTTGTCAACGGTAATGTCACAGTAGTAACAAAGGCATCCTAAGAAGTTTGTTTTATTATTGGTAATCATATGAAACCGTTTACTGATGCAAAAATTGTGATGGAGTATTTCTTAAATTCTCTTTTAATTTAGCGTTAGTGAAAAAAAAATATATAAAAAAAAATTAAAATTAAAAAAGGCAAAACAGGAGTTATAACGCTTTCACATTAATTTTTCATACCTTAAATTTCTAATATTATCTTGGTCTTAATGCATTTCTCCTACCTTACCCCCTTAACCTCATGTTGCGACCCGCGTGAAATTGCTAACATATGTATGCAGTTCGCATAAAATGGCTGACATATGTATGCGACCCTGCAGAAAAAAAGTTTGAGTACCCCTGCTCTAGATGGCAATACCATTGGATGGAAAAGTTTTTGTTAAATTTGTGATGAAGATTTAACTTAACCTGAATAAAATCTTATGCTAGTTAGACGTCAGCATTCCTTTTACACTGGTTGTAAGATAAATTCGAACCTATTATATTCAATTTTTATTAATAAATACAATTATTAATTTCATGTGGTTAAAAAGATTTTAATATTAATTTAAAAGGTGTTTTGCCACTTAATATGGGGATTCTATCATATACATATGGTGGTCTGCCACCCAATTTGTTGCAATGCCTTCCACATCGTTCCAGGACAAAACATATTTTTCCACACGACTCGTAGTACACTAAATCAAGTCTTGCCTATATTTCATTGGTTCTAGATCACAAATAATTCCTATAAGTTAACAAAACTTTCGTTAATTCCTCAGGGCATTCTTTATCTGCGCTTTCATCTAGTGTCTAAAGAAACCAAACAGAATCTGTGCCCGCAGTCTTCAACTATTCTGTAAGTTCATCTCTAATTGAGTCAATGTGCCGCGAAATAGTCCTTTTTAAAAATGAGATGCTTTCAAATTTGCTTCATACATCTGGATGCAATAATCTTGCATACTCTACCATACACTTCTTAGTAAATTCAATTTTCCGGTAACAAATTATTATGCTTAGCTTAGGTAACAAATTATTGTGCTCCGGTAAAAATTATTGTAGGCCCCATGAAGTTTGCTTCAATAGCGTTATTTTGAAGTTTTGATTGCTTTGTAAATAAAATGTGTTACTTCTTCAGCCTTTACACACATTCTGCAGCTTTTGTCTTACTCTCGTTCCCAGAAAGTTTGCAGTCCAATTCCGAATGTTTTGTTTCAGATTGCATTGTATTGATGTCGTTTAAGATTGCATTACTTAAATGTGGCTGTCGTTTTATGACACAATAAATCCACTGTTTTATTCCTTGTATTTACAAAGAAATATTTCTTTGACCATTTTTTGTTAAACACACGGCATTCCTCACCGATTAAATTTTTTCTGGGGATTCATGGTTTCACTAAAGTTGAAAATTTAAAAAGTTGAAAGGATTTTATTAAGGTATCCGACTACCCTAAAATTGGGAATTTTGCCAAAAAAGTCACAATTTTTTTACGATTTTCTTTTATATGCCATCTTATTAGCTTTATAAAAAAATACAAAGTTTATTATTTGCTGTTCCCTAGAACAAAAACTACAAGTGTCTTATTAAAAGTAAATGGCATTACATAAGGCAATATGTCATATTTTGAAACGCGTTTTACTCGAAATGTGTTTTTTTTTGTTTTTGTTTTTTTTGAAAATGCTCTGCGATTGTTGAAAATGTTTTCAAAATATTTAACTGAAATTTTTTGCGCATGTTCTGCATAAAAGTACAAGTGTTTTGACCTTCAGATTTATCAATCACTGTTTTATTACAAAATTTACAGTCCCTTATGCTAATATATTGACTGTTTTTTAAAGCAATTTCGTATAATAACTAAGATAAACTGCTCTATAAAAATTTTAAAAAACTCTAACCCTGAAGGTCATTTCAAAAATAAATAACCTAGCAACACATCAGAATTGAAAAATTGAAATTTGCTCTTAAACCTTTGGTACAAAAGGGGCCCCTTTTATACTATTTTTTGTAAATGTTGACCATTTTTTTTCTTGTTTTAGTAATTATAATTTATTTTTCTCTTTTTATTTTTAGCATATTTTTCTTAAAATGCACTAAGCCCTTATCTCCACTTTTTTAAAAAAAAGTTGCAGAAAGTAGTCGGATACCTTAAAAATAATCTTATAAACCAGAATCCCTCTGTGCATCGTTAAGGTATCCTCTGCGTAAGCGTATTGCTGTGACCAACACAGCAAAAAATGTTCAAAACGAATTTTTCTTTTTTGGCATTACAAAATGTGTTTCCAAAAATTTCATAAGCACGCAAAAATATATTGGATTATCTTCTATAAACATTTATAATACACTACCATACAATTACAATTTGTGTGTAAGCAAATATAATATTACTTTTATGAATTAATTTTTCATGAAAAAAATTGTATCTAATGCTTTAAAAAACCAACGTTTAATAACTTTTATAAATTGATATTCATTATAAACAATTTTTGGTATCTTTCTATCGTGTACCTAATATTTTATTGCGCTTTAATTTTGTACTTTGTAGCTGTATGAATGGTATTAGAGATGGCTCAAAGCTTAGGCTAACGACAGGCGTAAGATTCTATCACTTAGCCGCGATGAATTTCGTGAACCTTGATCTGATGTTACTGTCAATCAGGTGCACAAGCAACAACAACAACATAAAAACATTAGACAGTAGAATTGTTCCACACGGAGATAAAAGAAATACTCAAAAATGAGCACATGGACATACTCATTTTGAAATGAGTATGTTTATATCAGATTTGAACGCATGCTTTATCGTATATGAAATATTACAAGTACTCAAAATTTCAAAAAATGTTTAATCAACACTATCAAACAAATTAAAAAGCTATTTAGGATTACATAAGTTTTTTTAATATACTGATTACATATTTTAAAAATTGGGGTTCAACAACAAATTTAGTTCTCATAAATCTTCCGAACCATTTTTCGTATCTACCACGCTACCCGCGGAAGAATACTTGAGTACTAGATTGTTTTGATGGTGTTTTGAATCAAAACAATCTTTTTCTTGACCTTTGAATTGAAGTTTTCTCTTATTTGTTAAACTAAAGTAAGTTCCTTGTTTTTAATATAAGGCTATAATAGGAATTAAGCGATATGAATGTGATAAAAATCTACCTTTTTTGGCGGATTATTTAAATGTTATTTTTCCTCTAAATGGGTGCTGAAAACTTCTCTCAAAACTCTTTCCAGTTTGTTAAAAACTTGTGCATTTTAAATGTTTTGTAAATGTGAAAATCTACTGTTGTAGTTGTTTTTACATGCTTCTAAGGACTGCTGAATTTTTTAATTAAAAAATATTAACTTAAAAACTATAATATTTGTTTTCTTTGGTGATAGGAGAGTGTAAAATCAGTTGATTCAACAAAAAACGAGCTTAATTTGCAATATAGCAATGCATTTTCTTTATTTCCATCTGGATGGATGTGTTTCTATTTAAACAAAACAATTGATAAAAAGAGTACTTACACACCCGGGCCTAATGAGTGTTATTTTAGTCACAAGGTTTTTTCTTCAGATTACATAATATGTAAAAAATTATTCCTTTCTTGCATTGTATTGAAATTTTTACTATGAAAAAACTGTTATTTATCATAATGTTTCATAGATATTTCTAATAACTTATTATTGAAGGGCTGAAATTTTTTTAATAAAGATTAATTTTCTGCTTGTATAGGATTTTAAAGAAACAATATAATGCTTCTAGAAACATAAATATAACTTATAAAGAACCAAATTGCTTCTGGAACTAGTTCAAATTGCGTACACATTTGTTTAACATTATCAAATCTATTTTTGCAATTTTCAAAGATTTATATTTGCGGTATAAGTTCGAAGACATACAGTATATGAACAAATAACAGTTTCATTTTTTTTTCTAAAAATAATATTTTTGTTGGTACTTGCGTATTATCGCAACCGTATTGGCGACATTATATAAAACGAAGTACATGGTTGCTGATACACAGATACGACAGATACAAAATCGTTACTGCCAAAATTTGGCGAGTTATCTTTAAAGTTGGCACTTTCTCGATAATACGTGAGTACCTTTTTGTTACACACAATAAATGTAAAAATAATTTTGATTTCGAAGTTAAGTGGTAAAAATTTCATAAAATGTGTATTAAATAATCCGTAAGATGAAGAAAGTGAAAATTTACAACTTAGGTATCACGTTTTTAAATCCCTTAAGATTTGGGTTGATACATATTTTTCTGTTAAAAATTCATATTATATACAACAATATCGAAAATGAATGCTATACATACTCATTTTATTGTTTGAACTCACATTTGATACATCAACAACTTCAAAAATGAGTGCATTGCATACTCATTTTGTTCTTTCATTCTCAAAAATTTGATCCCGTAACAGATTCAAAAATGATTATGTACTTTCTACCCAAAATGAGTATGTGCGATTCTCAAATTTGAGTACGTGTGCTTTGGATCCATTTTGAGTATGTGAAGTACTCAAAAGTGAGTAGTTAGCTCCCCGTTTTGAATTACCGTTTCTCGCAGTGCCATCCATAGAATCATTTGACGCAACATTTCAACATGATTTGACTTCTTGTCACAATTCGATATTGATCCAGACTTTTATTATACGGGAAAACAAAATAAAAGTGCTTAATTGGCCCGGTAATTCTTAAGACCTAAGCACAATTAAGAATTTATGACTTATTCTCAAGAATCGTTTAGCTAAGATAAGTAGCACGACAAAAGAACAAATGGTAGAAAGTGCTATACAAGTGTGGTTCTACAATGATGAAGTTAAGAACATGAATGCTGCACTAGTGGAGTCAATACCAAGACGAGTTGAAAAGGCCATTTCTTCTGTAGGAGGACATACTTCGTACTAATATAGAGATTTGTCTGTCTACTTAAGGTATGCAATGATTAAAAAAAGCCAGGGTTTTGGGAAAAAATCATTTTTTACCATTTTTTCCTATTAATTTGAACAGTATAGTATATTTATGTTTTTTTTATATGAAAGATAAAAACTTTCATGTTTCATTCTATCAAATGTTTTCTTTTATCTTTCAAAGTTTTTTAAAAAATTAAACAATAGAGTTGAATTTTTTTTTAAATCGTGTGAACAAACAGTAAATTATATATGGCTCTTGTTCTTATACTTAGTAATCACTATTTAGCGATTAGTTTCTAATTTATGAGTCCTTATTGTTTTGAGTATTCTATACATTTATAAAGCTTACTTTTTGAATAAATTGCAATTTTTTTAATACATTTTAACCCTTTTCTTTAACCTTCTCGCTACGCATCCCGTGATTTCCGGGGGTATGCCTTTTTTCCGATTATTTAGCAGTACAACCGTGCTGTTCCTGTTTATGTTTTTATGTTCATAATTTTATGTGATCTAATTCTATATTTTGAAATAAAAACTCTTTTACAAATTTCTTTGTTTATTTTAAATCTAAAATGTAAGTTTAATATGTAGATTTGAAATACGTAATAAGAAAACACGCAATTTTTGAACCTTCCTTGATAAAATAATTACTCAGAGAGATGCTTAATACATAAAACGGGACTTTACTCCTTTTTTTTAGCGTGATTAATAATTTTTATAGAGATTAGAGGATTATACGTAAACCTATATCTTTCCTTTGTATGCAGTTAATTAACTTCATTTAAAATATAAAAAAAGTATCTATATTTTTAAGAAAATTAATAATTTTTATTAATTATACTCAGGGTTTTACTGCATGAAATTGTAAAGAATTAATTTCTGTTGTTAATTTTTTTTGTATGAATAATGAGTAGAAGTATGATGTTCCTAAGCTCTGTCATTCAAATTGCTTGTTTAAAAATCGTTTCTTCCAGAATATTTTCATGTACTTATCCAGAATGACACTTCCTGAAAAACTCCTTTTAATTTTTTTCATTTTGTTGATAATTATCATTCTAATCTGCGTTGCTAATTTATCAGCTTAGCTCATTTTTTTAGTCTTGCATTACTTAGTTCTTCTCAAGTTACAAAGAAGATATAAATTAGATCATTTTTTTTAAAAATTAACATACTAAAAGCTTAAAAATAAATAACTTATGAATATAGATGGTTTTACTCCATTACATCCATGTTTTATAATGAATTTTAGAAAACGGGCTGTTTTTCCCTTGTTATAAAATTAAATCTGTTTCATTTATTTCCTACAATTATTTTTATTCTTGAGAAGCGGATTGTGAATTTTATTACAATTTCACACAGAATTTCATTCAAAATGTAAAGAAAAATCCTCCCTCTGAATTGTAAATCTCTGAAAATCCCCCCACCGCAAAAACATTGGACTATTAAATCAAATCCTTAGATTTCTAATCTTGATCAAAAAGATCATAACACTTAAAATACTGAGTACAAAATACACTAAAAGAAGTGTTTAAAAGCCATTAATATATCTGATGAACTTAGCAGTGTTGAAAGTACAGATATTCTTATGATTATAGTCATAAGTTTGATTTTTTTTTTGTCTTTTTAAAAATTAATTTTAAGTAATATTATTAAAATAAGTATGCTTGTTCGTATAGAGGGATCAAATTCATGTACTTTCAACAATTAATAGAAAAAATAACTAAAATATGGTTATGTAATTTGAATGTGTTGCTTGACAAAATGGATAGATACTTTTTCTAAGGGAAAATAAGCAGTTCACATTTTTGTTGTGAATAGCTTATGGAATAAATGTTGATTTTAATTTTATTTACTATTGTTATCTTGGTTTTGTTTTCACTGAAGGATTCTATCTAGATGAAATTGTACTTAATTATAAATTTCTCAGTAAAAACTTCCTTTATGAAAAGTATTTATTTAAATTTGCCTTTTGGAAATTATTGGTTTATGTATAAATTTTCCAAATGTGTTTTAGGTGGCTACCCAGTAAATATCAAACTGTATTTCTTTATATATAATTCAACTAATCATATTCCTAAGTATTTGTGTTTGTTTATTGTATCTTTACTATTTAAATTAATTTTAACAAATCTTTTATTCAGCAAAATTACACACCTTATGTATAATATTCTTCAAATTAAAAGAGATTGCTTCTAATATGCTTTAATCATTAGAAGCTCAGTGCAACAAAAATTATACATATCGTTTTTCTTAAAATTACTATCTATTTTAACTCAAAATTCATTATTCATTCAAGATAAACTCTGATAAATTAAAAACGTATAATTCGCTGTTACAAATTAATTTTTTAATCAACATTCAAATGCTTTTATAATCGCTTTTATATTCAAAAAAACCAAAACATATGTTTTGCAATCAATTACTTTCACCAAATTATAATTGGTTTATGAAGAGTGTATTTTCCAGTATTTCATTCTGTTTTTAAAATACTTTAAGCCAAATATACACAGAAATCTTACAACTATCTTTCTCCATATATATTTACATAGTAAACTCATTACCAGCTAAATCCAGATTTCGAAAAAGTATTACAAAGGTTTGATGTCGATCGTTAAATTTCGAATCTCGCGATTCTAAATGCATATCACGAAGCAATTTTTATTAAAAATGACCTCTAATATCTTACCACCAACTGCGATTCGAATTGTCTATTAGTTCAACCCCGTACTTTCACATCCCATCGGTGTAAAATCCTCGGCATACCAAACAAGGAAATTTCCATATTCCATTCTGTCAATATTGATAAGCTTCGTGCGTCCTCTGATTAACTGTAAGCTTGCACAACGCCGAGGTGGCTCTTCATCAATATACAATCCTCGTTTGTCAGCAGCTAATTCGAGAGCCTCTTGGCTTTTGTAGCTCTGGGGCGTCATGTTAACCACATGATAATCTACGGCGCCATTAACATTTTCAATCGCACAAGAGGGATGCTTTGGTACCGGATGCTAATTGCAATGCAAGAGTGTCAATTCTGGTTGGTGAGGACCCTCGAGAAGTTAATTCCACGTGACTTGGCTCAGAAGAAAAGGTGTTTTCGTGAAATCTGACACTGAATAGGGAGGATTCATTAAAACTGTTCGTCTTTATTTCGAAAATACTGCTTCTCCCTCGATCATAGGTTTAGATTCTTATTATAAATCACGGTGTGATGAGGTTTTATCAAGGTTTGAGGTTGAGGTGATGAGGCTGTTTATTATTACCAACTGTTAGTCATTCATGTTAGGCTATTTCTAATGAAATTCCGAACATATTCTGGCGAAAATAAATCACCTCACTTCTTTTATCTTTATTAGGGATTTTAGTGTAGCAATTCAAGAAATATATATATATATTTTGTTAGACAAAATAAAAAGCTAAGCTTTACTAATTAAATCTCTATAATGAACCAAGCTGTGAATTTAAGAAACTTATTAGTATAATTAATTAAGAATATTATTAGTACAATTACAATATTTGTAAATAAATTACATTTTATATGCTAGTATTATAAATTTAATAGAATTTTGTGTCAGAATATTTTACTTATTTTGATTTCAATTTTTAGAATTAATTAAAATATTTGCGTTTCGTTGTAAACTTTACTTTATTTAAAACTTTTGTTACATTTCGTTTGCAAATATTTCTGCTTTTCCATCATTTTATAAAATATTTGTGAATGTACGGTAATTGTTTTTTTCCTATAGTTTTATCTTAAATTTACATGATTTTAGAATTTAACCATCGAAAATTTACTTTAACGAATTTACATATAGCCTAAAACTTATTTAGGTCTTCAAAATTATCAACCAATAATTGTTATGATTGCGTGATTTTTCAGGGGGGACAAGATACTCAGTTTCTTTGTTAAACGGAAATAATTTGATTTTCTACTTAAGTCTCTACATTTTACTTTTAAAGATAATTATCAAACAAATTGATAATTTCGATCCAATAGGTGTGTGAAACAACGATGTTTGTAGATCAAAACTTAGCAAAATATTACAAGCTTATTCCAGAACCTATTTTTTCATGAAAAAAATATTTTTTCATAGGGAAAAATAGAACGTGCTTTTTCTTATTTAAAATGGTAATTTTTCCTACTGCAAAGTTCCTTATGAAAAGAAGTTATATATAATCTCAAAATAATACACTGCATAATATCCTGAGAAGTGAATTAATGGTATGTATGAAAAAGGTATCTACATTTTACAAAAGACACATGCATCAAAGCTAATTGTATCAAAGAAGGATGATTAATTAACTGCACAAAGAATTGAAACCATGTATAACTTTCATATATTTTGAACAGTAAAACAATTTAAATTATACATGAAATACACATTTATTGCTATTTGGGTTATTTATTGATAATGCAGTTGTATTGAATTAATACATATATACAAGGGTGATCAAATGAAAAGGTACGAAACGACATAAAAATGAAACAGTTAAATATTTGCATATTCCGCCAAGGGAGAATGTAGCGAGACATCTCGGGATGGCATTGGAGACTCTGACTGGGATCGGATCATGCGCGGTGCCCGCATGCGCAGGAGAGAGCAAAGGCTCTTATAAAAAGCGGCGTCCAAATGATGCGAGCACAGAATTACTCGAGCACAGAAAAAGCATTAACTCCGATGTGTACTGTGAGACACTCCGACGCTTACGCAGGTCCATCAAGAACAAAAGACCGGGGCTGCTCATGGAGGGCGTGGTTCTGCTCCATGATAACGCGCGTCCACACGTCTCCAGAGTCACACAAATGGAACTGGACAAGTTCCAATGGGAGACGTTGGACCATCCGTCCTACAGTCCGGACATGTTACCCTGCGATTTCCCTGTGTTTGGTACACTGAAGAAACACCTGAAAGGAAAGCGCTTCAATTCGGACGACGTACTCAAGGACACTGTGAAGGACTGGGTCTCGTCACAGCCACAGGAATTCTGGGAACAAGGAATCCTGCGGCTTGTTCATCAGTGGGATCGTTGTGCTCAGGCCTATGGTGTATATTGTGAATAAAGTCTATATTTGTACCCACCGTGTCGTTTCGTACCTTTTTATTTGATCACCCTTTATATACAGGGTATTGTCGAATTCGATCGACAAATTCAGAGGGGTGACAGATGCCAGCAGGGGGATGACAAATCACCGTAGAACATGGGGGTCACAAACCACATTCAATACGTGCACGTATTGCAGAAACAAAAAGGGTGAGGTAAAGGGTGTAAGGGTAAAAGGGAGTAATATTGAGTGAAATGAAAATGGGCAATAAGAGGCAGGAAAAATATTTATTAGACCTAACGGATGTCTACAGTAAAAATGATGCATCACAACTCCACGTCAGAAATTCAACGGCAAGTGATTGGCACAGGAATTATTTGAAATTGCGGCTGCGTAGGTCATAAAACAGCCGACACCGACGGATGAAGGATTGTCGGACGCGTTCAAACAAATCAGGTGTGCTGGTGTTGTCAGCTGAAGCGAAGACGATCCATGCAGTGAGATCTTCCACTGTAGCCACTGACGTCTCATAAACGATTTCAGTTACCTCTCCCCCAGAAGAAGAAATCCAAGGAATTGAAGTTCGGGGAGTGAGGAGGTCAAGCAACATGTTCGCTGCTTGCAATCCCCTCCACAGAAGGAAAAATTCAAGGGATTGAAGTTCGGGGAGTGTGGAGGTCTAGCAGTGTGTTCGACATTTGCAATCCCCCCGAAGGATAAATCCAAGGGATTTGAAGTTCGGGGAGTGAGGTGGTCAAGCAACATGTTCGCCAATTGCAATCCACCCCCGGGATAGGAACCTTGGGGGTAGTTACACATCGCTATCGAAAAATGTGCTGGGGCAACCCTCTTGCATGAACCACACGTTCTGATGCGTAGTGGCCGGTACTCCCCACAGCAACTTCGAAAGAAGTGGAGAATTTGTATACGGACAAGTATCTTCAATCCTACCACGGTTATCTAAATCCCAGCATTCATTTGACCACTCCTTTAATTTTTTGGCACATCATCCTTCCAAAAGGCTAATATTTCTGCGATTTTCACCGTCTAAACGTGGTTTGTGACCCCATGTTCTATATTGAGTTGTCGTTCTCATGCTGCCTACTGTCACCTCTCTGAATATGCCGGTCGTGAATTCGGCTACACCCTGTATAATAAGAACTGAGAAAAAATGCATAATTAATGAAAATGTGTGTAATAAACTTTAACTGATATATTTAATTACCGGAGATATCATTTTTGCTGAATATAAAGGGAAATTTGTACATACCACGTTTCGACTTTGCTTCTTAGTACTTCAATTTCGCAAAACCAATTATCTGAATTCATCCAAATTTGCTACGAATAATTTAATCAAGCATTAACAATTATGAAGAAAAATGAGTTTAATTCAAAGATCTATTAGATTTGTAAGAGTTAAATTGTAAATTAAATTTATAACGAATTGAATTTCAAATTATTGTCATTCTGGTTTGGTATATAACGTTTCGACTATATTTTTTTCCTTTTCTTTACATTCATAAGGGTTCATTTCTACTGAATAAAAATATTTATGAATGAATTTGCTTTAAAATTAAATGCGCGAAGGCGAATGAGTCCCCTTAATGACTACCTACAGCAGCGCTTATACTCGTTGTGAAGTACAACCAACAGCTCTGGCTTGATTACGCTCTAATGGCCCTCGCATGACTTCTGTTGCCCTTATCCCTCTAGTTTTATCCAAAATGTCATTTTAATAATGAAAATAATCAATTGCTGATTTTTTAATAACATTTCTAATGAGAGGGTAAATTAAATAATAGGAACATAATCTCGTAATTTAAAAACTACATTGCAATGTGAGAAATATTTAAATGTGATTGCTTTAAATATGTGTCAAAATATAAATCATAAATGTAGAAAGACAGAGAAAAAATTGATTAATAAAATAATTAAACAAAAAGTAGCCTAAATTTGAGAAGTCTAAGTAGATGATAGTTGGTTCACAAGAACGCTCAATAGTATTCGGACAAAAACGTAGACTGTCTATAAAGTTTTACTTTTAACAGAAAAAAAGTTGTCATTAAAAAAACAAGATATCAATCATTAGCATGGCCAAGTAATTTTAGCGCGTTTTTCACATGTTGTATTTGTAGGAAAACTATGGGAAAATTTAAATATGATTCGGCTCATCTAGGGCACAAATGCGACCAAATGCCGAAAACCAGAGGTCAATTGGTTGCTTATTGGCTGAGAAAAAGGTACTACAAAATATGGAACGAAGACGAAGTCGAAATTTGCGTCCTAATAGCGCTTTTGTTCCACTACGTGGAAAACGCGCTAAAAACATACAATGCATATATAAAAACATCAAATCTGCAATATTTGGAATGATTCTTATAAATATGTGTTTATGTATCCGTTAAAATATTTACGTTAAATAAAAAAAATTTTAAAAGCTAGCTTAATGCCATCACAGAAAACTTAAAACTTTCAGAAGTAATAATTTTTAATTCAAAGCTCATGTCTGAAAATTATTATGCTACATTCTCTGTCAACACTTCAATTGAAATTCCTGTAAGTCGAATTATAATTTTTGCATTGAAATTTTTTAAAGATACTTTTGTAAAAAGTTATAAGCCATAATAACTTCTTTTACATAAATGTATGCGCATATTTAAATCCATTTAAATTGCAGAACTGTTAGGTGATATTTAAATATTTAGTATCATTGGCAATTTAAAAATATTCTTATCAATTATGTAGCATTTCAATTGCATGCTTTCATAAACTGTACTTTAAAACAACATTAACGATTCCACTTTTTTTTACAGTAATGTGCTAATTTATCGTTAAATGTAGCTCTAATTTCTTAGTTGAATTAGAAAATGTTCGGAGAAGAGTTTTAATTCTTTTCAATGAAAGTTATTTCCCGGTGCTTATTCTCTGGAAAATAGCGAACTTTCGTTTGCAATTAAATGATCATGAATATTTATGAGAAGGAGAACACGAAAAATAAATTAATTTTCCTGTTTCAATTTGAAAAACAAAAACTTGAAAACCGAAAAGTGTTTTGTGAAAATACGTCTGTCTAATTAAGAAAATGGTTAATTTTCCCTCGCATTATAAATAAAGCATTCAAGTAATCTGTTTAGTTATGGAAATCGATCGTTACATTTTTTTTTTTTTACTATCAGTTACATTTGTGCTAGAAAAAGTTTCAAAATACAATGCTCTAACATGTGTACTCCTATATTTGGTGGTTACAGTTCTTATAAGTATTATTCATTAATTTAAAACTTATGTTTATTTAAAGTAATAAGTTAAATATAAATGTTTAGAAGAAAAATCAGTCTTAATTATTATTCCCCATTTTTCTTCTCTTTTTCCTAATCATTAATCTTTGAATATATTTCAAATTATAAGAGATGGCAGCTACAACTATGTATTGTTGAAATATTTTTCATTTTAAGATTTATAAAAAATAAAGGAATACCTATAGAGATGATGTTAAATTACTTTATATAATGACTTAAGTATGAACACACATTAAAAATAACTATAAGCTATATATATTTTCAATTATTAACTTTTAGAATTCATTTTTTTAAAATTAAATTTGACTTAAAATAAAAATATACTGATGCATTGCCATGAATTTTACGTAGTAATAAACAAAAAAAGTAATTGATGCAACAGCGTTTAGAACGAAGTTTTTCTCTGATTTTCTTATAAAATCTTTATATCGAAAATATCTGCAACAAATAGTATTGCTGTCCAAGTCCACATTTATCCACTAAAATTATCCTTTAATAAAGGAATACAAAATTTTAAGAAAGATTTTATTGTACAGCACATGTCTTAAAATCTCATTGACTTACCGGAATAGATAATAATAAGTGTATATAATTGAAAAAATTTAATGGAAATTAGATTTTAATTTTAATTTACAAACTATAAAAATAATTTGCATGAATAGTGAATTCACAGAAAAATAAAATTACCAAAAATACATGTTTGTTATTGAATAGTTATAAATACCATCATTCAATAAAAACATGCATATTTTTTTTTACATGCATACTCTCTTGCATATATTTACATATATTTTACATACATATTTTTGTGGTACATAAAATAAATATTTATCTATTTATACTTTATGCCATAATTTTAGGGTGACATTGAGCAACTTACGATAACTGGAAGCCCGGATGCTGCAGAAAAACAGTGCAATTCTACAACGCAGCCATTGGTGAGTAAAATGTTAAAACATTTATTTTTTATTCGCTTCAAAAACTTTTTATATTAATTGGAATATGCTTTTTTATTTACTTGATAAAATATAATTATCCAATGTGATAAATAAATAACAATATAAAATTACTATAATGTGCAATATAAAATTACAGCCAATTATTTTTAATTCTGAACATATTACTTCAAAAAATGTCTTTACTTAAATTATTCACAGTAGAATATTCAAAGTTTTTTTTTTCAATGAGGCTGCGGATTCGTATTTTTACAGCTTGCAGACCAAGTATATTCCTCAGGAGCAGTTAGAACTTATTTTAGTACGGCACCATACAGGTGATATCAATGCCTATATGGTAGTTTAACGCCCAATTCCCCCCCCCCCAGAGGGAGGCACCTAAGCTCTGACAATCCGAACTTGTTCTGGGAATTTAATTTTGCCGAGAGCATCCAAGCCAAAAAGGCACTCAGGGGGCTTTTACACTCCACATAATCATATGACATGAAAGTTGTTGATTTTCTGCATCGTGACAATCCACCGACTTGGCCCGGGTTTAATCGGCAATCTTAGGTGCAAAAGGCTCACGATAATCGAGCTACGCCACCCAGCCGAGTACTATTCTTGGTTGATGCGCTATATTAAATAATTTAAGTGACGCTTGAATTACATTTCTATAAATGCGCGAATGACCTTTAATAATTTTAATTTCCTTATTTGGGTCTCTGAAATGTGCTTATATTTTGGATAAAATAACATGCAACTGCAAATATCTTTGCCATTGGAAGATTGAAAATAATTTCACTTCCATTAAATTTCTCAAATTTATTTTTTTAAATAAATGTATGTATAGGTTCAGAATGTTTTCATTTTTTTTTTGTTTTCATTTTTTTGTACAACTTCTTAATTTTCAAATTCACATACTGCATGTTAGTTTCTGATTCGAAAATTCAAATCCGTATTTTAGAACACTGTGAATAATATTTAACTTTTCTGTCTCAGTTTCTCTATAATTTTTTCCCTTTTTTGAATATTCTTCCTATAGCATATTAATTGTGAATATATATATCTATTTAAACTGAAATTCAGAGAAAATATTCTACTGTTCTTTACATATTTATAGAAAAAAATTATGATATATATAAGTTTCTCTGAATGATTTAAAAAAATAAGCAATATACAGTTTCAAAAAAATGTAAGTATACTAAATGTAAAAGAATACGAAATGCTGAAAAATCCACTTTGAGATAAAATGGCAAGCTTTTAGTTACTAATTTAAGAAAAAGGAAATTTTTTTAATTTTCCCAAAATTGCTACAATAGCTCATTTTTTAATATTTCTGCTTACATTTAGTAGCGAAAAAAATTGATAATAAACCTAATTAAATAGTAAAATGTACTGATAATATAAATTATACATTTTGTGCCAAGAGATAATAGTATTTTTCTTTTTATCTGTACTTTGTATCTATTTAACTATTTTTATCTTTGTATCTTTCGTTTTATAAACTTTTTATTGCCGTTCTTTTTTTAATCAAACTGATTGGGAATTTTGAAACTGTTCATCAGCAAAGGCATTAATATGATTTTATAATTTTTTAATTGTTTCCTTGTGTTCTGAAAGGTTAAATTACATTCTGGATGTAAAAATTAAATTTATATTTGAATTTTAATCTGATATATTATTGAAAGGACATTAATTTGTAAAAGGTAAAAATCTGTGTCTGAAATTGTAGCTGTAGTTTTATGTTTTTGTTAAATTATTAATCTGATTTGGCTATTACTAAACTAAATTATGTATTGCAATAGAAGTTGTTGTAATTTTTGAAAAAATTTTGGACTCAAGAAATGCGATTTTTCTAGCTTTAAAAATCTTGTTTCCGTGAAATTTTTTAACTTAAAACGTATAATGG
This sequence comes from Trichonephila clavata, assembly GCA_019973975.1. Taxonomy (NCBI): domain Eukaryota; kingdom Metazoa; phylum Arthropoda; class Arachnida; order Araneae; family Nephilidae; genus Trichonephila; species Trichonephila clavata. Next base: position 33,856 of record BMAO01019672.1, on the reverse strand, counting down.
ATTTTAAAGAAAAATTGAAATTGCTTATTCACTTTTCTGTCTGAGAAGTCACATTCTGTAGAAATTTTTGTGTTTTTGTCAAACCGGTTTAACTAAGGTGTTTATGTAATTCCAAAACGGTAGAATTGAGTAGAAGCGCATAACTTTATTATATATTTTAAAACAGTACGAAATATTTCATTTCAAATTTTGCTGGTTTCTTCCATTTTTAATAGTTTAGTCGAATAATATTCGAATTCAATTCATTTTCCTCTCAGGCACAGCGGAAAATATAATCTGGATTATTTGTAAAAAGATTTTTTTCTCCCCTTAACTTTCATAATTTTTTAAGGTATTTCTTAAAATTGAATATTACTAATAAGTTACTTTAAAAATCCAATTCAGTAAATTTTTATCTTTTCTGAGATTAATTAAAAAATTATATTGAAGTGTGTTTCAACAATTTTTATTAATTTAAGTTTGTTGATTTAATAATCTCTAACCCTCTTTTTATTTTAATACTTAGTGTTTTGGGATTTCTTCTAAGGTTAAATATTAATACACGTAGATAAAATGAGTTACTGAAAGTATATATTTATTTTGTTAATTTTATTTGTAATGGGATAGATAATTAGTTATATTTTCCTAATGGCGTAATCCCAAACTCATCATTTATTTGAAACCTGGTTTCTTCATTGTGTGAAAAGTATTAAATTGAAATTTTTATAAAGGAAACAAATATGTTTTTGCTTGCTACCTTATTTTCTTATCATTAAATTAATAGTTATGACCCCAAAAATTTCGAAGTTTATATCGTTAAAGGAATCATATTGCCTAAAATATATGTGTTGAATTAGATTTCGCAATTCAGGATATTTGTTTTTCAAAATTTACGCTACAGATATTGATTTAATATGAGTGATAAAAATAAAATAATTCAACTTCATTTTCTTCATCTATAATATTAAGAAAAAAAGTTTGTCTGATAAGGGTAGACGAGAAAAATAAAACTAATTTATAAGAGGATAAAAAAAATTTTAGCGTAATACTTGCAAAAGATATATCTTTTTTTTTTTAAATTTTTAATCGCAATTTTTTTACCAAATCGATTTTTTAATTTACTTTAAAGCATCTGTCTTTTTCAGAACATACTCAAATAATTGTATAACATAACTGTGAATTCTTAAATCCATTATTTTCGTGTAATTATTACAGAATAAACCAAAATTTTTACTTTATATTTTAAGTTCATGTAATTACGACACTTTTTGATTTTATTATTTTCATCGTGTTATGAATATTAGCGTGCATTATTATTTTCAATTTCAACATCAAAGGAACTACCATTAAGTTTTTAAGGTTTTTTAAAAAGAGAAAACTGTGATTTGTGTTATTTTATTGAAACATTTTCTGTATATTCATTTCAAATATTCTTAAAGTGTTCACTGTAATTGTAATCTTGGAATATTCCCTATAAATTAGTAATTTTTTTAATGAATATTATATGTTTTATTTGAATTTTCTTTCTGTAACACATTTTTTTCCATCAAAATGAAAACAAATATACTCTAAATGTAGTCGCATGTACATAAAAAATTTCACTGTATTTAAAAAAAATTGTTAAAAATAGCTATACTACAGTGTTTTTTAACCCTTACAAGTCCTTAGAGTAAATATTAGAACTGAACTATTTATTTTTGTTTGTACGTAAAATAAATAAAAATCATTTGAAAAATATATAACAATGTATAGATTTTTCTTATCAGTATATTAATTCGATTTGGATCTATGTATAGTTTTATGAAGCATTTGTTTTCATTTGTTCGAATATGCGTTATTATTGCACAAAATTAAACTTAGCGAGCAACATATGAGAAAATACAGTAATGTATTTTTACACGATTACACAATATGTATTGTCAATACAATAAACTGAAAAAAGTAATAAGAATATAACCTGCGACTGTTTTATCATTGATGCCGATTGATTTGGCAATGTTTTTTTTTTCTCAAAACGTTTCCAAATTTCGTAATTGCGTTCGGCATATACGTTCTATTTTGACATTCAGTATAAAAAATGCAGTTGGTGTTATAATTAAAAACGACAATCACCAATTTTAAAATAGGAAGAAATTTTTCCCTTAATCGTGAAAATGCTAAACTTTAAATACATTTAATTATGCACTTCGTATCGGTGAAATTGATGTTAATTCTTATTGAGTATTAAAGGTAATAAATTTTATTTCCTTGATGTATAGTTTTCGTTTCTTTTCAATTTAAGTTGAAATTATGGAAAAAAGTGTAAATCTCCTAAATGTTACATGACAGATTGCACGATATTTTTGTCCTTTTTGTTAAGTTTTTAAGTATATTTGTCCTTGTACTATTTTGCACGAAGGTGATCAGAATTTTTTTAAGAATAAAAAAAAATTGTTTTTTTTCCAAACTAGTTTATATTTCTATATACTGTAGATTAGACAATTTTCTTTTTTAAATTATAAGTAATTTAAGTTACTGAGCATATTTCTACTAAATCTTTCTTACTTTCTTACTGCAGAGTTACAGGGGAGGTCATTATGCCTTACGTCAAGAGGTAAGATCAAGGCCTTTTTCAACGTCAGGAACTCAGAATGATCAATTGCCGCTCAGAGGCGATATCGTGGACGATGAGGATTTCAACTTCGAAGAACCGGGATCAGGAAGCGAATCCGATGACGAAGATTATGATGAAGGAGTGACTGAAAAACCAGTTCAAGGATCCAGTCGACGAGACAAAAAGGTTTTTATTTTCTATTTGAAAATATGAATATATATAAGTATTTCCCCTACAAATTGGAATTTAAGACGAGTAATTTGTGATGCAAAGAAAATGTTGAAAAAGTGTTTGGGTTTAAATTTACAGTAAAGTGTTATGTGGAATAATTGTATTGTCATCGGAAGCAGAATGAAATCTGTTATTTGAAAAATGTGTAGGGGGGTTGAATCTGTTTAATCTTATCTTAGAAACATGACCATAATTACGAATGCGAATTGGGAATAAATAATTTCAGTTTAATTATATCTTCTAATGTTCTTTAAAAATTAATTATAATGAAGGAAGCATTAGTGTTTCAAATTTATGAGAAAAAAATAGTTATTTAGTTTAATGCTAGAGAGAATGGCAAAAAATGGGCTTCTATATTTTAAAGTTCAAAACTTCAAGTTTGATTCTTTATTATGCTGCGAATCATTAGTCTAAATACAATTTGTTCATTTGGATTTTAAATAAAGAAAAAGTCAATAGACAATTTTAAATAAAATTCTAAGGATTCAAAATATTACAGTTTCAATGCATTTTTTAGAACGTAAAATACTTTTTTAACTAATGTTCTTTCAAATTCAGAATCACTTTATTCTTTATTAAAAAATTAGAATTTTCTTTAATACTTAGTTATTCGAGTATCTCTATGCCTTTTAGTATTAAAAGTATTCTGCTCATAAAAATTAATAAACTGACTATTTAATTAAGGCAGCCATTAAGTTCAATAAATTATGAAAAAATGAAATAACCATAAAAAATAATTTAATTATGAAAGTGAATATTTCATTTTAAAATCGAAATGGCATTTATTTATTTTGATAAATAAAATAAAATATGTGTCTGAATTAAATATTTGTAAAACTTTAGCTGGTTTTTAAATACATGTCATGAAAAATATGATTGTTTGCTAAGTACATCAAATGAAATAAAAGTACACAACGCTGAAGTAAATCGAAAAATAACTTTTATGATTTAAAGTATGCTACATAAAAGAATCTCATTAGGATTTCAAATTCATTTTCACATGCGGGTTATTCTGTGGTCTATAGAATATTATTTTTATTTAAAAAAAATGCCTACCAATATTTCGATGAATATTTTACTTAAACATAATTTGTTTTTTGCTCTTTTACTTTTATACCACACAACTGTTTATTGTAAGAGTTTCTGTCCTAATCTCAGGATTTATTCGAATTTTTGCTTAGTTCATTTAGATATGTCATCATTCATTTTTTCTCCCTTATTTCTGCGTCAGCATTGTCACCAACCCCTATTGTTGATTTCTTTGAATAGATTCCTTTAAAAGCAGAAAGTAATGAAGATGAAGATATCGACGAAGAAGAAGATGAGGAGGAAGAAGAAGATGAAGAAGAAATGGATGAAATGAAAGAGAAACATATAAAAGAAAAAGACCCTCTTGGTAAAACAGATGATTACGAAAATGATAAGTATGAGAAAGATCATAATAACACTAAAATTGATGAACCCTCAGAAAAAATTCACTCAGATGGAGAGAAAGATAAAAGTCTCAACAAAAATGCTTACGATTACAATCATCCGGATGAGGAATTTGATAAAGATGACAATGTTGTTGAGGGATCTGGAATGGAATCAAAAATTGGTAGATATTTACTAGCACATTTTGAGTTTTTAAAAAGTAATATAAACATATATAGTACTGTATTACATTCAATGCTGTATATAAGTCATAAATATCAACTCATTACAGATTATAATCATTCTGTAGGGTAATTAATATTTCGATTAGAAATAGTTTTGTTATTAAAATGAAATGAACATTATTAATTTTATTATAAAAGTATTCTACACTAGCAACACAATTTTCTGAATGAATTATATAGGCTTATAAATAATTACAATTAAATTGCTACTCATTTCTCTAAGTAAAAGAGATAAATATAGCGCACCAAGTAGTAGTTAATGTGTTTGGAAATGCACTCATATTAGCTAATGTTTAGTGTAATATCTTATGTTGTAAACGTTTTTTTTTATGGACAAGATTAACACAATGTACTCTCTCCTTGAATATTCTAATAATATAAAAAAATTGCATCATTTTATGATGTATTTAATGAATGCACTTCTTAAAAGTTTCGACACATTCTTCAGACTTCTTGTGCGAGAAACTAGTTCTTTGATTAAATATTGACTTCGTTTCTTCAAATCGGCTTTTGACCATATTTCAGTTTTTCTTTATTTAATTTAAAGGCGCGTAGAAAAACAAAGTATATATATATTTGCAATTTCAATTTTTTCAGTTTTGATTATTGATTTTTCATCTGTGTCTAGTAGATGATTTTGACTATATATATGGTATAATAAAATGAAGTAAAATAATAAGACAAAATTATACAACGCACAAAGCCAAAAGATAGAAACTGGATTTTAAGAATTATAACTAGAAAATAAATGGTGGAAATGAAATTGTACTAGATTTGAATAAAAATATGCATAACAGGAAACAGAGGTAGAACTTTTAAAATGGAAGAAACCAAAAGAGTCTATAGACTAAAATGGAGACCTATTATGATTTCTAAAGCTGTCGTTTAATTAGGACCAGCGAAATTATATATATATATATTTTATATATATATATATATTATATATATATATATACATCATTTTTCTTCAGGCACCCTTACACAGTATGAATTTTTAGACAAAAATTTTCTTTTAAATGCATTTAAAGATATATCAGAACACACACATCATTAAGAAATACATTATAAATGCATATAAAAAGTATATTTTAATATTTCTTGCGTAATACATTACCTTTTTTTCCCTTTCAGTTAGGTATGGTCGTAGATAACATATTTCCTATTTATTTGTGCGAAAAAATCATTATGTTGATTAACTACAATTAAGCAATTAAACGTGTCTTCGAGATAAATTCATCCTCTTAATCAAGCATCTTCCGCTGGTCATTTTCTCAATTTCTTTATCATTTTACTTTTCGTGGCATTGAAAATTAACACCGAAGAGGAGTGGCCGGATAGTATGAATATTTCAAGATAGGCGCACCTCACGATGTAATGCAAATTATGTGAAATTCGCATCTTTCTACCACACGTTGAGTTAGATATAAGGGAAGGAACCTACAGAGTGGAGAATGTCCGTACCGTTATTTCTACCAGCAAAATAATTACTGAATTTTTTCCTAACTTAGAGGAGACGTAAATACTAGGCTGTCACCAATGACAGCAATGTCAGAAGACTGATAATATTATGAGACACGGTGATTGGGACTCAGAAGGAAAGGCTTGTACCATACGTCAAACCTCAGATGGCATCCATCTAGATCATAGGTTCTCAACCTTTTTTGAACTGCCCCCCCCTTTTTCTAATAAATATTTCAATATTGCCCCCTTTTCTAGTAAATGTTTCGACACCACCCCCTTTTCTAGTGAATATTTCTATACCGCTCCCTCCCACTCTAGAGAAATAAGAGTGTACATAATACATGGTGAAAACAAGAGTTAAGTTTTAAAAAATATCCTATTACTAAAAGAATATATTTTTTTCATTTCATTTTTTTTTCTTAAGTCCCAGTTTTTTTATTTGCGAATCTGAAATATCTATTGCCACAAATATATTTAAATGTGTAATGTTATATATTTTAGTCATAGGTAGGATATATTGTTGGAATTGAAACGCTACTGAATTTCTTCTTCATTTAAAAGAGTGGAATAAAATATTTTTAGATTACCTGTTATAAAGACAGGCAGGGATTTTGATGATACGAAGTAATTCATAATAAACTATTCTTTCAAAATAAATATAAATTGACAGTTTCAGCCATTAAAGAATCACGTTAATTCCTGGTTAACATATGTAATTATGTTTCTTGGATAATATACGTAATGTAATGCAGTGGACGAAACATTTTTCCTACTGCTCACAGACAAAGTTAACACGTGCACTACAGAAATTAAAATGCACTGTATCATTCAATTTAATGTACATCTGAACGTAATGTAATATTTTATCTTTTTCATCCATTTCCCGTACTACCGAAATATGTGAATTTTCGTACATGTGATATAGGAATGATTTAAATACATACAATCAACATAAGGTAAATAAGGTAAACAGTATTAAAGTTTACTTTTGCTAGTACATAATCAGCGTGTTTTTTTAGTCTTTTTTGTTTAATCTGCCCGAGCCTCTCCGTGCCATCTCAACGCCCCCCTGAAAGCCTCATACGCCCACAAGGGGGCGTTATCGCCCACGTTGAGAACCTATGATCTAAATCAAGTATTCTTATCCTAACTCCCGGTCTGTGCACATCTGACAAAGAGGATATTGTTGGCGGGCGCAGTTAAAGAAACATATAACTGCTATAAATATTTCTGTATTTTATTACAATCATAAGCATTGTAAACATTACCTTACTCTAAAAAGGCAACAAGAAAAATTCAAAATAGTTATATCTAATGCGATTTTCAACATTGCGTATATATAGTATCCGCTAATTTTTCAAAGTCAGACATAAAATGATATTCCCAATCTCATAGCAACTTCGAGCAAAACTGTACAGCTTATATTTTATTTCTAAAAGTATGAGATGATTCTCACGGCCACACAAAATGTAGTGCCGGGCCGTGGATTGGCCACGGTTGATATTGATATAGTACATAATGGACTGGCTCACAAAAATAGCTTCTCGGGCACGGGATAAAGAACCCTTGATCTAGATGAAACAATGATGTCCTGACTGTGGCAAAGACGGTTGTAATAAGGAAAAGCTGCAAGTCTGAGGGTACCGCAGTGGTCAAAAACGACATGAATACGTTTATAATGACGCATTCATCGACTAGCGGTGATGGACCTAATAGCCCCTTGTGCTCAACTTTTCAGCACGTGCTGGTCATCCTTGAAGTTCTCCAATGGATCAGAACCCTTATCTTATTACTAGTGGCATGCGTTCTTGGCATCCATTAGAAACCTGTTACTCACCCCTACTTCACAGACGATCCGGTTTACAATCGTGTTCGGGATGTGACTGTGAATTATGAAATGACACATGGTTGTGATCTTAGACGATTCTTGCTTCTGTTTGTTCAGTAATAGTCACCGTGTATGAATATAGCTCCGAAGCAATCTCTTTGGAAGGCCCTCCGCACAACAACGTGGCATCATGGTTTTGAATTCCGACGTATATAATAAAAGCTTACATTATATTCAGGGCACTACGAGGACCAAAAACATGTGGATGATTTATTGCGGTCGGTGACACTCCCTTCCTTCGGAATGTAATCAGCGCCTTTATTAGCTTTAGAATGGCCGATTGCATATGCACTCATCAGACAACCTACTTTATATAATGTACAAATGCTTCAATGACCATCCTATTTTTCCCTGTGATCTCTCCCCAATCTAACAAGTCTTCAACAACATTGGACGCCACTTTTACACGCCTCTCCCGTATTCCGAAGACGAACGGTAGCAAATGGTTGTCGGGAAGGGAGAGACATCCCTCAGAATGCCGTACTTTTATTGACTCTGAGAATGTGTGTGTGCCATTCATACTCTCATTGACTTTGAGGATGCCATCCGTACTCTCATTGACTCTGTATCTGGAAGTGTTGCTTCCTATATCGCTATCCTTGGTTGTCTTACAATGTACTTGGCTAGCGTTCTGGTTTTGTGTTACGAATATCATTTCAAAATAAATATCACTCATTGGTTGTTGCAATATCTCCCTGCGTGCTGATTTCTTGAGATTCTGGCCATTCTTTCTTTGTGTTACATCTTTAATATCACGTAGTAAACTTTGGAAATCGATCATTATATCTTCTGAATCACTATTAATTATTATCTTTGCCTTTAATAAAAGTCAGATAGTATCAATTATAATTTTCGTTTATTTTAGTAATAAAGTATTAGTCTATGAAGGATAGCAAATTGTGTAGTCCCAAACAAACCTATTAATTAACTTTAAGTTGTCAGAAGTGTGGCTCAAGAACTTTTATAGTAGTATCAAAAAGTTTCATTAAAAGTCTTGATTTTGTACGTATTATAACAAGAAATCAAACTTTGTACACTAAACAGAAATAGTTAAAAGAATTTATTCCGTAAAGTGTAGTAAAAATTATTAATTGTGTGAAATCCCAATTTTTTCAATAATAATTCTTCTGTAATTATTAACAAAGTTTGATATTTCTTGAAATCATATTTTTATTACATTATTTGAATGTTTACTTTAGAAAATATTATTTTTATTTGCCAACAAATAAGCAAATGAAGAAATTTATAATCAGATTATTAAATTTAAAGAATATTTTTAAAATTTTGCCTTATTTTTTTTTGTTGCAGTTGCGAATATTTTTTTTAAAAAATCAGCATTGTACTAATAGTTTATGTTAAGAGAATTTTCAGTGCTAATATAATACTTTAATTTTTTTTCTCTGTTTAATATATTGCAAATTTTAAGGCACACAAAGTTAACAATTAAAACAAACATTGGTGTAATGATATATTCTTTAATACGAATTTTTCGGCCTAAAATTATTTTGTGAAAGAGTAATTTATAAATTTTTATTTGATTATAGGAACAAAACTTGAATTTGAATTGTGAATTTAGATGAACACAATGATTACCCATTAAAACAAACATTAGTGTAGTAACATATTCTTTAATAAAAATATTTTCTGCCTAAAGTTATTTTGTGAAAGAGTAATTTATAAATTTTTCATTTGATTATAGGAATAAAAATTTAGTCTGATTGTATTTTTGAATATTATTTCTGAAATTTCTTTACACTTCATTTGAAACTCGAATTACGAATACCTTTTGCATCAATCATAGGTTAAAAACGGAAAGATTTCACTCACGATTTTTCACATTTTTACCATGTCGTGCTTAACTTTCGGCACACACACACACAGTACAGATATATAGATCCTAACTAGAGGGGAAAACGGGATGAACTAAAATTAATAATAATTTCAATATTATTTTATGAATAATCTCTGTACATAAATGTTTGGTTTAAAATTACCAGATCTGAACTCGTGTCTAAAAGAGTATAAATTCTTAAATCGTTTTTTTTTAATTACATAATCGTTATGTAAACATGGATTTTACGATTTTATCGAGTTGGTGTTCTAAATTATTTGATTTAACTATTAACAGATATTTCAACAATTTTACATTTAACTGATTGAAATATTTACGTATTTTTATTAATGTCATATTATTTTTATTAGTACAAAAGTCGGGTTTTTGTCAACAAATATCACCGTTGATTTTTTTAACATTATTCTAATTTCTATTAAAATTTGTTATGCAACAATATTTTAGATTTAAGATAGCTCAAACTCATTTTAGATGGTTGTTTTTCAAATTAATACACTGCTTTCAAATCAATTAAAGGATATTGAGGTTGTGGCTGAATCTTGCAGCTGGAGAACTATTTAGATGATTGAAACATGATCGAGAGACAGACGTGGTAAGATATATGATAAAAAAGTGACATGTGTTCAGCTGGAAAAAATCATTTTATTGAACATTTGGGTTCAAAAGGGGAAAAAACCACAATTGTTGCCTGTGAAAAAAATGAATAAAAAAGGTCTATCTTTGATAGGAAATCCTTTTTTGTAGTAAGTATGGTTTCTCCGGCCGTCCGGCTACGTTGACCACCATTGAGGTATGGAGTCAATGAAGCTATTAATGAGTAGCTGGGATGTTCTGTCTCACTCTTCTAGAAGAGTCCTTTACAGCTCTTGGAGAGTTTTGATCTCATTTTCTTAGAATCACCCCCAAACATGTTCTGTTGGGTTCATGTTCGGAAAACACGCTGACCATTACATTCGTATAATTTCCTCTTCGAATAGGAAATCATCCACCAAATTAGCACGAGATCGATGTGCTCATTAACCTGTTCAGGACCATGATCACATATATATGATCACGCGTTTCTCCCTCCAAGCCCACGGTATCATGTATGTGATTGCGCTTTCCCGTCTCTTAGGCCCATGATCATACCGATGTGATCAAAGTTTTGAACGTTTTTATATTAATTTTTATAAGACACTAGTTGGCGGTTAAAGTCCGTTTTCTTTCCCAATAATGTTTCACAACACTTTGCATTTTAATATGTGCTTTCGGTTCCGAGTTTTTTTTAAAAATTAGATCGGGGATATTTATGAATGTAAACAACTGCACATGTTTAGATTTTTCGAGAGAATCGTGATTTATTGCTCTCGATTTCTGTTTATATATTGACTAAGTTGAAAGCTTATTAGTATACTTTAACCGACCAACAACTCTCCAAGCTTCTGATTGGGTTAAATGACTTCATTGAGACATCGCACTCATCGAAATAACACAATTACTGAATTTCCGTAATTCTTTTCTGCTTTGTCTTCTATTAAGTTGGGAGCCAAATTTCATTCGTTGCCGCTAAAACGTCATTTTTGACATCAAACTGAAAATTTAGGTACTCAAAAGTTTGAAAAAATGAGAAAAATTAGTACAATATCCTCTAATTGTTTGTGAGCAGTGTATAAACAAAACTCGTTTATTTATTTCTCATTACATTTTTATGCTGTAGGTCCTAGATATATCCTTAAAAATATTAATATGTTTTACACAACCATTAGAGATTCATTTTATTTTATATATATTTATTGACTAACTCCCTCATATACGCATTCAATATGTAATATATAAATGTATTCATGCATTTTTAGTATTTTTTTTCCAATTTTATTTAAGCTTTATGGATGAATAATTTCTCACATAAATCTATAGTATATTTGTACTATGGTTTAGAACTGGCTTGGTCAGAATGGTCACCTTGTAGTGCAACTTGCAACTGGGGTCGGCGTACTAGGACATCCTACTGCTTGGACAATGGGCTCAATTTAGAAAGTTGTGCTGAAGCAAGTTCTAAGCGTTCAGAAACAGAAGCTTGTTTTGTGAAATTATGTCCAACAACATCTACTGCTGTTACCACTACAACTGCAACTTATATAATTACTACTCCTATGCCTATATTTAACTATTCAGGTAATTTTCAATCTAAATATTTTTGTGAGTCCTTAATAGACAAATCAACTAGGATATTTAATTTCAGTTAACTTAAAATTTGGGCTAATACCATCTCACTTTATTTTTTAAAATCAAAGCGTATTTACTTTTGACTCCTTAAAAATTTCTCAGAGTTAATTTCCTCCTACGTTTCCTTGCAAATAAAGCATTTTCCATAAAACTTGCTTTTCGCATAAACATAATTATCCAGTGTCCTTTGTTAGATTAATGTAATCATATATTTCACTTTAATGGGTAACAAAATATCAATTACTTTTTCCCTCGATATGCTTGGAACTAATAGGGAAGAAAGACTTCTTGGATAACACCGTATAATGTGATTGAATAAAAAAAAATAATGTAATGTTCTCTTTAAACTATAGATGATGTATATTTACGTTTAATGGGTACTGAAGAATAAAACTCATGCCTTTTAAACATAAAGGGGATGGCTTTCCTTTATACCATGGGGGCTTTTTTAATGATCACTATAAAAGTCAACGTGAATAAAGCATAAAGGAATCTCTTTGGGAAATTTTATCATTTATTTTTTAAGCCTTCTTGTTATAAAAAGAAGAGATATTTTTCAAATGAGCTAAGGAAAAAGCTTTTTTTCTTATTAGATTAGAAATAAATTTTTTTTAAAAAATTGAGAAGCATTTTAAAACGTATATCCACACATAAAATTTATTTTGAGTTCATATATAATCAAAAATCATCCAGTAACTTGTAATGTCTATTTTATTAATTATTTCTGTACATAAATAAATTATAATATATAAAAATTACAATTTTAATCCAATGTTATAATTAAATTATTTTTTTAATATTAATCTCTGCTCTTCTCCCTCTCTTATTATAAATCAAAAAAATACATTAAAGCCCAAGCTTACCTCAATATAATTTTTTTCTCCGTAACAGAATTCACATATAAATAAGATTTCATTATACTACCCGATTTACTGTTTAATAAAAGTGAGCTTGTGTGTTGCTAATTAATTTTTCCCGATTCCCTATTTATTTAGATCAACTTTTTAGTTGAAAAATTCAACAAAAAGAGTTTATAAAGTCTTTCCCTTGCAATACTCTATTTTATGGCATTAGAAATTAATATTTTAACTAATAATTTTTGAATGATGAAAGTATCTTGTTGACAATAAAAAAATTCTTCGTTTTTTATATTAGAATGAAAAATTGCTATTCCTATGAATATGCATTGTTTGAATGATTAAATATTTTATTGCTCTTTTTTCATCTTGCCAAATAAATTATTAAATATTCAGCTAAACTTAAATACTTAATAAGAAATTGCATTACGAGCAATTCTAATATAAAAAAACGAAGAATTTTTTTACTGTCAACAAGATATTTTCATGATTCAAAAATTATTAGTTAAAATATTAATTTCTAATTCATTTCGTATTTCTTTCAGTAGAAAACTTTTGTTTCACATCAATTACCTCAAATAAGTAAACATTCGCATATTTTATGAACGAGACGTCAGAAAAGATAGGAATAAAATTATATGTTTGAAAATTTTATTATTTTATTTATGTAGATTCATTCATCTAATATGATTTTATTTTTCTTTGAATTCGTAATATCTTTAATGAAATTTTAAGATGAAAAGACATTTGAAGTTAAACCATTACAAGTGCAAGTTTCAAGAAAGTAAAATATGTCTCGCGCATATTTCACAAGATTTCTCATGTAATTTCATAAAAACGAAAATAATGTTTGAAAATTTTATTTAAAATTACTTTTTTTTTATCTTTGGAACCTAAGTTATTCAAAACAGAGAATTTCAAGTATGCACTCTTTTTATTATTTATTTTATTTACATTAGTGTGGAAAATTAGGAAACAAACACATTTTCAGGAATTTTTTCAAAAACTACTGAACCAATTGAAATGAAATTTGGTTTGCAATGCTTAAAAAAGATGATTTTAAAAACTAATAATACTCACTGGTTATCATGATATATATTTTCATGAGAGCATATATTATTTTAAAAGTAATGTAGGGGGAGTGCATTTGTGATTGATTTGCTGTGAGGTTTGATTACCCCTTGATGTTTAGCCCCTTCCCAGAATACTCTTGGAGCTAATAAATCCTACTCCTCTACCGAGGTATATCTTAGCTTCAGGAGTGTTCTAGGAAGAGCATCCAATTGCTAAGCTCCATACTATCCAGCATGAAAATGTAACTTAACCAAGACCTATACAGAACTTTTTCTAGCCAGATAAGGGTCTGAGGGTTCCAGAAACCCATGTACCCGAAATTATATCCGTATATCTAGGACGAGGCTGAACTTCAATCGATTTGCCAAAAGCATCTCAGACATCCGACATTTAGCATCTGACAAGAGCTTGTATTAACTATATTTGAACAACAAAATTTAGTAGAGGTAGCCACCAGTAGATGGTGCCACCAACAAAATAGCTCACACATTTTTAGACTTGCCATGCCAGCAAAAGTTTAGCTGCCAAAATGCAAACCAATGGATAAATAAAAATCACGTCAATTTTTTTTTAATTCGCATTAAAATCAAGAAATGTATCGGATTTTTCATTAAATACCTAAGAAATAAATCATTTTTATTTTGCTTACCAACTTTCAGTAAAGACGGTTCACTAGTTTTTTTGAAAAATCCGTTAAGCTATATTTTTTACTTCTGCATATCAGTGTAAATAACAGTATTTAATGGTATTATTTTTTTAGAAACTTTATATGACTCATTCAACATTTATAATTTTGATTATATTCTCTCCCATGATGTATGCATTTTTGAAAAAAAAAAAAATTATATTCTTAATTTAAACACAAAAAAACAAATAAATAAAAGTTTTAAAAATATATAAATACTTATGTTTTTAATAGCTCCCACCGAAGTTTATTATTATAGTATCTTCATGATATACGAATAAATCTTTGTGCAAAGCGTAACTTGGAAAGGTAAACTAATTTTGTATGAAATTCACAAAAAGCTCATCACGTCAGCATAAATATAAAAGTTTAAAATGAAATAAATGCAAAAGTTTAGTTTTTTTTTTTAAAAGTGGGTTACAACAAAAATAAAATTGTTAATTATCAGTTTTTAGAATAAATACAAATAGACTTCATAGGTCGTCAGTAATATGTTGAATGAAAGTTTCCATGACGATGTTATTCTGAAACATTTATAAATACACTCATGGACAAAAAAATTAGCGCACCAAGAAGGAGTCGTCAAAATGAAACGAAATTTTACATACGTAATGACTACTTTGATATAAGTAAATGATTAGAAAATCAAAGAAACAGGATCCTTTATTTCAGAGAAAAAGGCAAAAGAGCGAAGGATTTAATACACTGTTGAACCCCCCACCCCCTATCGCGAATGCACGATGCTATTCGAGCGGGCATTGAGGCATACAAGTTCTGTATGATGTCTTGAGACATTTCGTTCCATCTTTACTGTCACCTTGCCTCTAGTTCATTCAAACTCGTTGGATGCCCAATTAGCCGTCTCAAATGATCCCAGATATGCTCGATTGGATAAACATTTGGGGATCGGGCAGGCCAAGGAAGGGTAGTAACAGTGCGGAAACAGTCTTGCCTATTGAGGTCGAACATTGTCTTGTTGAAAAATGGCTCCTGGGAGACATTGCATGAGTGGCAACACATGTGGTTGCAGGATGTCATGGACATACCGCTGGGCTGTCATGGTGCCACGGATCAATACTAGGGGTGACCGTGTATTGTAGGCAATGGCACCCCATACCATCACACCAGCTGTGGGAGCGATGTGTCGCTGTAAAGCAAAGGCAGGATTGAAGAGTCCACCACGGGGTCTCCACACACGAACACGATTGCCATCACTGCTGAGATTGAATCTGGATTGCTAAAGACGACCTAGTTCCATTCCTTTGCAGTCCAGTTTTCTCGTGCGCTGCACTACTCCAAACGGAGGCGTCGATGTGTGGGCGTCAAGGTCAGCACACGTAATGGGCGCCGCGATCCCAAATGTCCTTCAGCCAGGTGCCTTCGTGAGGTTCGAGAAGACACAGGGGTCCCTAGTGAAGGTGCTACCTGTGCCTGGATGGCGGCCGATGAAGCATTTGGATATACGCTTGCATTTCTTAGGATGTGGCGGTCTTCTGGACGACTGGTCTGTCGAGGGCGTCCTGAGCATGGTCTTCGTGTAAATGACATCTCTCGGATCCACTGGTCCCAACACCTCCTCACAACACAATCAGAGCGGCCTAATTGACGAGCTACTCGCCTAGCTGCCCACCCAGCTTCCATCATGTAGATGATTCTCCCACTCTCAAATTGCGACATCTTCGCATATTGTCTTCGAAAACGGCATAATGGCATGTCTACCTCAGCACTTCCTTTGTAAATGATTCAGCACACTCAAACAAGCTTTGGTTACCTATTTTATACACCACGGAGAACAATGTTAACCGCCCTTTACCGGCTATACGTATTGCGCAATCACGCTGCATTTACCTTTATGCCAAGTTTTATTACGATTCCGCAATTATTTCTTGGTGCGCTAATTGTTTTGTCCATGAGTGTATTTTCAATTAATTTAGTCTTATATATATGTGTATAAATATATTATTTACTGTAAATATTTATAGTATTCATGTTTTAATGTGATAATACTCATTATGTATTTTATATTTTTGGAGTCATAAAACTTTCATTTTATAATTTTTAACTGTTTCATCTTCAATTTCGTGATTTTAGTGGGCTTGAAAAAAGTGGAGTGTAGAGTCCGTTGTCAAAATGGCGGAACGTGTCAACCACCTTACAAATGCAGTTGTCCTCGTGGAGTCTATGGAAGCTTGTGCCAGTACGGTAAGTGGTATGTGATATTCTTTGTTTTTTATACTGGTGATTCTGTGATCAGTTTAAACAAGGCGGATGCATCGAACACGACTAAATTCGTATGAAGAGTTTTCAGTCACAAAAATGGATTACGGAAATTAAAATTAACTCATTGAAGTAGAACACGTTATGTATCATTGCGCTGTCTATATCTTATTTTGTTCTCTTTCTTTTAAACATTATAATATTTCAAGAACAAAAAAAAATATTTCAGGAACAATACGCATATGTATTACTAAGAATTCAAATATTTTTTTTCGTTTTCTTTTTATCTCACACAACTTTAAACTAGTTTCTGTGGAATATTGTAACACGAAAACATCTATAATTTAAATATTATCGTCCTCATTTTCGAACTAATTTGAGAATCACTTAAACACAGCTTTCCTGTAAGCTGCCTATCTTTTCAAATATTATGCTCTCCTCTTCCCCACCTGAAAAATCAAGATTTCCGTAAAAAATGTGTGTGTGTCTTGCTTTAAATTTAATTTTAAACGTTGACATAAATTTCATTTTGTTATTGGTTTTTTTTATTGCAAACGATTATTCATTCATTATAATGTGAATCAATTATTTGAATCAGTGCAAAAATTCTATATTGTTTAAGCAAATTTTGAAAAAAAAATGAATATGTTTGTGTGTACTTATTCATTGACTAAAACATTTTTATTTTTAAAGTGGATATTTATTGTTCCTGTATTCTGGATTTCCTTTGTGTTTTCTCTATATACATTGGAATACATTATCTTCATTATATATCAAAATTGCTCCAATTAAAAAGAAATTAAGAAATTTTGCCCCCTGTGATATCATTTGCGAAATGAAGAAACAATAATGAAACAAAACAAAAAAAAGAAATATGTATATTAGTGGAATATTTTTTACAAATTTTATTTAGTGGATCACTTTTGTAGACCAATTATTAGTAACCAATATTCGGTGAAAATAAAGTGGTCGTGGTAGCTATGTATAAAGATGAGGGTCGTGGACTCATGGATGGAGTTGTCGAGTCACAGGTTCGGATACTGACAGTATTTGAAGACCTGCAGTGTAGAAGTGCTGATGCTTGACAAAACTGTTGTGGCTAAAAGTCCTCAGATAGGCGTGGTGTGGAAATTAGAAGAGCAGGTGCCGTCTCAGATGCTATCTTCGTTATTCAATATTAAGAGGGGTGTCGTAAGTTGTTCGACCTTATTTGATTTCTCTGACATATGTGTTTAACAAACTTAAATTTACTGCAATTATGACTTTTAAATGCATATTTCTCCCATAAATGTTAATTGCAATAAAAATAGTATTAGCTTTCTATTAGAACATTTTTAGATGAAATGCATAAAAAAGATTCATGTAACATATGAAATGAAGCATGTATAAATACTGATAAACACATATTTCAAAGTGGTATCTCATTGAAAATAAATCTCTTGTCGGTAAATTTATCAAAAAGCATTCATTGTGTATGTTAATAATATGTTGAGAATTTGTACCGTAATTACATGATGTTTACAGAAGTACTTTAAGTACTTTTCAATACTTTAGTACATAAGAGTATATTTTAACCACTTCCCTTACAAATTTTTTTGAAAAAAATTGCAAAAAATCATCAAATTTTTTAAAAATTTTATTATTAAATAAAAGGGACTGAAACAAAATAAAAATGCAAGTTTTTTGTAGAATTTTCAATTTTTTACGGGTGTAAGGGCATTTAGTTTTAATATTAGCTCACTATCCCGAGTTATCTCGGGCAAATGGAAAAAAAGTTAAATATTAGTCTTTGTATGAAAGTTTTGAAACAAGGGGCAACACAAAGTGATCCCTGACATTCTGTACACTAATATCTCTCTAGTCTCTTTTCTTACTGGCTTACCTCTTTACGGGAGAACAGAGTACACTGTCTAGTTGAACTAGATTTTTTTCAGCAGCAGGAATAACATCTGGAAAAAACCCAGAGGTTAATCTGAGGGTGAAGGAATAATGGTTTGTCTTCCTGATGCGACAAAAAACTCTTCACACTGATTTTCTGAAATTATTTTTTCAATCTCAGTTCTATTCTCAATTGTTTAGGTGATCGTGAACCTCCTGATTTATAGTACAAAATGTAGGCTACGTACCGAAGAATCACTTCCACTACTTTCAATGACCACCATAATCACTCTCTGAAAAATCATCACTTTCGCTATCATGTATCATCGCCATTATTTTACTTTTTTTTTCAACTGGACTATCCTTCCTTTAGACATTACTAATCCACCAGCCGACGTGTACTGTACAGTAGGGAAAACACGTGCCTTATCCCGCCAAAAGATCCCGAAACAAACAAAAATTTTCAAACTACCACTCAAAGCTGAATATTCCCTTTCATTTCCTCCTGGCCGAGTAAAACCATGATAAAATAAATCGTACTGATAAATTCTGCTTCACCCGAGTTTTCTCGGGATAATATTTAACTACAATACATACGATCCTGAGATCACTCGGGATAATCAGGCAGGAGGTTAAAGCAACAGTCCCTGGTGCTTTAGAATTATCCCGTTCTTTGTTATTTTTTAATTATATATAACATTAAACGTACATCGAAATGTTTACATTTTTTGTTTGTGCTACTTTATTCGTCTTAAAGATCTTAACCTTTATCAATTTCTATAGTTTACTAATAAAATATTGAACTTTTATCATAATTAATCTTGAGAAGGTCGTGAAGCAACTTTGTTTGCATGTTCAACTATAAATATTTCCATTAACATAATGGATTTACTTCAAGAAAACTTATACACTTCGCTGAATTAGAGCACTGTTACTTTCCAGGCTCATTTTCGATTTCTGTGTCTTGTTACAGTATAAATTACAAATGTACTGTGGATTTCACCCCTCGAATTTCAATTTATTTTTGAAATAAGTGATTTAACAAGCGAGTAGAATCACCAGATTGAAGCATTATTTGAATGTTTACTATCTTTTGTGAGATAAAATGAATTTATTGATTTTTATCCTTTGCCTCGGTCTTTATTCTTTACTATTGTTTCAGAACAAGGTATTTAAATGTATTAAGAACCAATAAAGCAATTTTATACTATTTGAAATAATTCAGATTAGAATTAACTTCTAAGTTCTCGGAATATTGGGAATTAATATTTTTTTTTCTAACGTCAATTGAATGTTTTTATAAAATCATATCAATACACGAAATATCAAAATTTCATTTCTCTTATAACAAATGGGCCGATTTGTAAAGAGCAAATTCACAAATATCAGAATGTAAAAGCTTGAGCCCTAAAATGTAAACACATTCTCTTTCCCATTTCTTCCCTTTTGAAGATCAAAGGGTATGTAAAACTTTTAAATATTTAACAAGAAATATTCAAAAGAAAAGCTGGCATTTTCTTGTAAAACTTATATTCGCTTATTAAATTTCTGAATAAATTTCGAAACACGCTTATCAAATAGGTACGTATATACTTTTTCATTCTCGGCTCATAACAGTAAACGGCTTTCTACTCTTTTGAGTGTTGTTTGAATATTTGTAACAAAATACTAAAAATTTTCTTTTCCTAACATAACTGTAACACATAACATTTTAGAAAAGTGCAATTCTAAGTTTTACACTGGATTCATGCTAAATTATACTTTTTAATAAAAAATTATTCTCTTTTTTTTTTTTTTTTTTGCTTATTATGTTATGGCTTTGTATTACATTTTTAATCATGATTTTATTAAACTATTACGCGAAGAAAAGAATGATAATACGAGTGTTTATCAATATTTATTAAAAGGAAATTTTTAAAATTCTTCTTATTTGTTATATGTTAAAATGATGCCGTGTTTTCATTTTTAAAAGATTTTTTCCCCTCTAACTCGGTGTTTGTTATCATGTGTTGACCTTTTCACAATTAATTTTTTTTTTTCAAATTTTTTGCAAATGTTTCAATTTGCATCTTTTTTACTAGCAAAAAAAAAATTTAATTTCAAAGATAGAAATTTTTTTGCACAATTGAAGACAACATATTGTTGTGAAAACTGTTGTTATCTTCTCTTGTTTCCTTTTATCCTTTTTAGAGCTGGAAAAAGTTTTTATACATTTGTATTTCAGATGTTTTTGGAAAGCCGGTGTGCAAAAATCTACAAACAATATTGTACATCAATTTGCTGTACAAAAATATATACATATATTTTCACAGCAGACACTTCTTTATTTTTTGATATCTAAAAATAATTTTCAGAAAATAATTCCTCCTTCATTCTTTTTTGTTTATAAAAATTGCAAAAATTATTCTTCTTTACCAAAATCCATTTCCTCCTTTATTTTATTTTTTTTTTGTCGAACCAAACAGCATTATTTCTATTCCAAATTAATTCATCGAAGTAATTAATCAATAATCCTTCCAATATCTCATCCCAGATTTAAAATTATTCTCAAGTTAATTAAAGTTAATTGCGTTTGGGAAACAGCACATAATTCGTGTTTTCAATTTAATTAAGTTAGGGAAAGTATCCATACGTTGAGATGAAAATCAAATTAAGTGTGTTGATCGAATTCTCTGTTTAATAAATAGTGTTCCCTTTCAGTGAAACAAGCGTGTAAAGTGAATTGCAGAAATGGTGGAACTTGCTATCCTCCTGCCACTTGCATTTGCCAAAAGGGATATTTTGGAACAGAATGTCAATATGGTAAGTGTGATTCATGGATTCGAACTGAATCGTAGTTGATTTATTCTCACACAGAAAATGTTTCTAAACCATTTAAGCTTCAGATAAGCATGAATAGTTTTGAATAAATATTTCTTTCACTATTTTATTTACTAAATTCCATCCAAGTAAAGTTTTGAAAGGAACTTGGAATTAAATTCCAAAAATGGATTATAACCTCTCTGTTTTCGATTGTTTTACAAATCGATAGCGAATCATATGATGCTCTTGCAGGGATATTTGTTCACTATTCTTGAAATAAATGTAATAGTTTTTCTTTCTAGTTTATATATAGTATTTTAATTGATAATAAAAAAACCAAGGATTCAAAACTTAAACAATTTATTGTGGAATAATTTAAACTGTCGATTTTATATGCCAAAACTGGGTTTTTTAATTTCTTGAATGATGTGGACGGTGTGTTGTCTCACAGCTATCACCGTCTTTTTTATTTAATTCAAACTATCATTCCATTTCAATTTCATAATTATGTAAGATTAAAATAAATAGAAAGATAATACATGCTATTCCTTGTTTGTGTTTTGAAGTATTAACCACGCATATCGCTTTTAGCACGATAATTTAACATTTTTAAATATTATTTTCTGAATCATTCTCGAATAATTGAACTGTTACGAATATGCGTTACTCAAAGATACAGATTCATCGTATAATACAATGTTTTTTACCTTTTTTATAGCAATATATTCTGTTCTGTTATTATAAATTTTTGCTTCAATTAATTTAAAACACTGTTGTGAAAAGCGTAATTCAGGATTTATAGTTATTGATAAGATGCTAGATTTTAATAAAAGTCTATAAGGGGTGACCCTATGCAATAAAGGGACACGCGGAGAAGGGGTGCTTAACTAAGTCCTCTAGTTAATAACAATCCGTTTATTAAACGAAACAAACATTTACTTAGGACAGAATTAAAAGGATCGGGCCCATGCTCGAACGTTCTCACAGTACCAAATCTTGGCCATCACTGAACATTGCTCTTTCCGCTAGAGGGTGGGAAGGTCTTTCTGCTGTTAATGAGGGAAGAGTCTAAGCAAAGGGGGATTATGTCTTCATTTCTTCATTCGCATAATTTTGAAATAGTAATTATAGTTACTTTCATAAATATCATTATAATACGATTGATCATAAATTGCATAATTGCTTAAAAATATAATTTTAATTGTAAAATTCGCTAAAAGTTTTCAATAAGTTTGAATTATGCTTGCATTTTTTTTCTCTTTAAACATTATAATTTCTTAGAAAAACATATAACAGTTTTTTTTCCTTTACCAACCTTGTTCAATGTGTATCTAAAAACTATCTTTAAAAGATAAGATGCGATAAAGATTTGAGTACTTTTTTACGTGTGGGAAAATAATATCATCATTCATAAAGAAGTGATTTTGTGTGTGTGTAGACACACATACAAATAAAAAAGTTATTTTAATTTTGATGATTAAGTGCTAATTATCAATTGAGCTACTCTTTATACATATTCATACTGACTTCTTAGCACATTTAAAAAGTCGAGCTTCCAAAATACTTCACAAACACGTTGGAAAGTGTCGAAATCTCTTTATTTAACAGTGTTTTGTTCAACTATATCTAGTCCAATCTGTTTACTTAGCAAACAATGAGTATTTTATCTAATAGCCATACAGATGTTTGAATTTAAGAGAATTTTCTTGATATTTTGTAGAATTACTAGTCAGATTTTAATGAAATTAGGCATCCCTCTAAATTGCTATAAAACAAAAATGCCATACAACATTTTTAATGTATATGAATGCGCTCATCAGCACGGAAAATTATAAAACAGAAGCTAGAAGAGGGAATACAACAATAGGATAGCTTGGAATATGGTCCTTTCTTACAATAATAAACCTTTTGCAATGGGAAAATTCATGCTGTAATTAAGATAACTTACGAGGCAATGTGACGGTCGCTAGTTTTAGAAATTGCAGTTCCCCTTCCAAGAACATCCAAGATATATTACACGAGATTAAGATCTGGAAGTTTTCTGGTCAATCTATCCAGCGAATATCCTAACTTTTCAAAAATTCGTTGGCTATATGACACATGTTATAATCCGTAAAATTTATATCGAGATAATCTGAATTCCTCTAATAGGAAATATATGTCTCAAATACTGGCTCTCTAAACCGTACAGTAGTCAATGAGCCTTATAAAAAATACGGTGGTGTGTGCTCTTTTTAACAGTGTACCTTCTCAGATATACCTATAATCCCATTTTCCTTACTATTTATTTTTTGGATATTTTAATTCAACTGTTGTTTTACTAAAAGATATGTAATGGATTTCTGGTTCCCTCTACACCAGAGGTTCCTAAACTTTTTGTCTCATAGACTCCTTGCCATGTTTTTCGGTTTGGGGTTGACCCCTGCTTACCTAATATTGAATTTTTTACAAATTTATGAACTTAAATGTCTTTTTGACAGCTGATATAGAGCTGCTTTAAAAGATTTTAATTTCTAACTGTAGTGAAATATAGTGTTTAAAACTGAAGACACTCATGTTGTTTAAATTACAATTGAACTAATTCATAAAATAACTGTTCAACAAACAAATTTCTATAAAGGGAAAGATGAATCTGTTGCTACAAAAGCAAGTTTTTAACGTTTGGTATCAGTCTTGTCAGGTTTAAACCCTAAATATCCTTGGTTAGTAGTGTCCAGTCTTTTTCTTTTTTTTTTCTTTTGAATATTGACAATCCCGCACTGAAACTCCTTCTCACTACGAAAAAAACAATTAAAACCTTTTTCATAATACTCCATAATTCGGGATAGGTAAAAGGTATGTCTTTTTAAAACCAAAATTGCTGACATCCGTTTCTAAACTTTACTTTAGGATCTGCGTTACTGCCTATTCTAGGATTTGCAATGCCGTGTCATATTTTCAATCCCGGAATCCTGGGATTGGTCCCGGGATTAGGATTGAACTATTTATTAAAAATACTTACATATTACCATGGTTGAAATTGCATAATAAAACTGAAAAATATAATTAAAAATTGATTTAATATTATTTTAATCAAATAAATAAAAAAATTAATTCATCATAAAAAACAAATAAAAATAGTACATAATGAAATTTTAAAAAAAAAGCATTTCTTCATTTCTTGTGTTTCTGTAAATAAGCTTATAAAAACACAGCTCCTTCAGAGTTTCATCGTTGAAACTTCTTCTTATTTTTGTAACAAATTGTTCTGCCGAAGAAAATGCCCGTTCGGATTCTTTACTAGTAGGTATTATCGTCATTAAATGGTAAGTCACCACGGTAGTCACCACGTCTCACTCCATTTTCAAAAAAGAGACATTTCTTTTTGAATTTTTGTTGACAGTGTCTCAAATCTAATAGACTGCATTGGCGCATATACCTCTTTGATAACTTTATTTAGTTCTTCTGCTACACTTAATGGTTTTTGTACACAATTGATCCAATTATTGAATCATAATGTGAATCAATTTCAAGTGTTACCTCATTTGAAATTGAAGATCCAGTTGCATCAGCTGTTAGAAATGCAATGGGATCTGAAGTGTCTTAAGTCTTCCAAGCCGGTCCCCTACAATTAACGGCATTTAATTGAAGAAGGAATCGTGACAAAATCTATTCTTAAGACGTTGCTTATAATATTGTGTAAGCATTGCAGGGAGCCACTTAGATCTGTGCGACGTTCTAAGTGGACGCAAAAATTAAATCCTGGAATTAGTTATTTTAATCCTGGGATTGGAAAAAACACCGGGATCCCGGTGCTTCGGAATTCCAGGATCCTGGGGCTGAAACTCTACTAGATATCTTCTAAAAGTTCTAATTACATATGTCCAAGTTAGCTAACACCGGACATCCTGAGGTTGGGAGAAATGTCCGTTTTCTAATCCCAATCGCGATGGGGAGAAAGTTACAGAAGAAAATAAGAGAAAATATATCAAATTTCACGGTTTAACATACACACCTACCTCGAAATCTTCAAGGTTCAACACGTAAGAAAACTGACATTAAACGTATACAATACAAAAAAAAGTAAATAAGTACATTAAATGTAATACCAGATTCACAATATTTTGAAAAAAAAATTTGACAATATAATTCAGACAAAAATTAAATCCCGGGATTAGTTGTTTTAATCCCAGGATTTGAAAAAAAACACCGGGATCCCGGGGCTGCAAACCCTTGCCTATTCCGATCAGTCCCTCTTCAAATATGACATTTTTTTTAAATATATGTGACCTTATGAATTCATTGCTAAGTGTGGTAATAACCATATACATACACACGCACATATATATGTAGTCAAGGCATTCTCAAACCTAATTTAAAAATCTTAATAAAGAGCATTTAATTGTTTAACGTAGGTTGAAACGTCATTTTTCTGGTAGATTGTCTGTGGCTAAATGAGAAACTAGGAAAATTCGCGACGTCCGATATGAAACTCATTTAGCTTAATTATGGCAAGAAACTCTGAAATGATGGCTATTATTTTAATAAAATTTTTGCTGTCATTTCGTAACTGCAAATTAACCTCATAAAATTTAGTAAATAAATATGTTAAATAGGAAAATTCTGATTTTTATTTAGAAAATTTTTTTTAAATCAATGTTATGATCTGGTTTGATGAAAGCCACTATCATAAACCCCATTTACATCTCATGGACACCCAAATTATTTTCACTGTTGTGGACCATTTGCAGGTCACTAGAGACCCCTAGGGGCGATGTAGACAACTTTGGGAATCACTGCTCTACATTAAATTAAGTCGAGAATCAATGGGAGGGCTAAACCGTTTTATCCCACCGTCTCCTGCTCAAATGCTCATGTATTCTGTATGATATGGTATGTGTGTAGCGGTGGTTCCTATATAAGCCAGTAACAACCTCCGGACTGAAGTAATCATTTTGGTCTAATGGTATTTTACGTGCTTATGGAACCTACGGTTGCGGGTTCTGCCCTTTCTATCCTCTACACTCTTTACGTCCACCCGCTCATTCGTTGTGCCACTTTCAAAATAAAATAAATTTGACTATAAAAAGTAAAGGAGGTTAAATAAAGGAATCACATTACACTTCATGGTGTAAGCCCCTATTTCCAACAAGAATATTTCAAAAATGTAACTAATGCATTGTTTTCACAGTTTTTTTTTCTTTCTAATTCATGAGAATGTACTTTCCGTTCTACGCAGTATGTATAGGAGTCAGTGAATCAATTTTAGAAATTAAAACGATTTGATTCAAGAAGTAGATATTTAAGCTCATAAGATCATCTACTCTTACTTACATTTTTAACGTAAAATTTAAAATGCCCAAATATATAGGCAAATAGTAAATAAATATTGAAAAAAAATATTCTTGATTTGTCTTAATACACGTTTCTCATATCGGTTAAATTCCTAAAAGGGAAAAAAAAATTTAGGTGGTGTAGAATGTGTAGTAATAATATTAATCATAATATTTCATATTGATTTATTAGTTTAATGTTAACATTGATATAAATCATTGTCTCCTACAAATAATTCAATGGGAGAAAAAAGAAATTTTTTCGTATCCGGCAGTGGTTTCGAAGGATCAGATTGATTTCTTTTCCATTCTACAGAATAATACTGAAAAGTATAAAAATGTCAATACAAGTATATACCCTGGATCAAAAAAGATGGATGTCCGGATATAGCCACCATTTCCTTTTGACTGTAATGCAATAAGAGATTTAACAGGTGCTATTTCACAGAAAGAATCTTATGAATAAATTCTGTGGGTTTGGAGCAAGACGCTTTTCGAAATTACAAATGAAATTTCTTCAAACTTGAGTATAAAATCGTATAAAATAACGTTGTCATTAAATGGTATAAAAGAATTGCTGCTAGTAATTATTTAAGTAGTAAAAATAAAGTATCGTCTTGTATTTCAAACCACTAAATATTTTATTTTGATTATTTGTCTTTTTTCAAATATTTCGACTGCCAAATATTTTAAGATTAAAATTGACATTTTAATAATTTTGTTTCATAAATAAATGAGCTCTTAACTCTATATAGCACTCGAAATCTCAGTGATTTGAGAGAGAATTCGACTTTTTTCTGTATATAAAACTGATTTTGCTTTTCATTTATCATTTTTGATTTATTAATATTCCATTTCTTTCGGTAATTTACATAATAAAAACAATATTTTTTTTTATTTGTCACTGAAAATCAAAAATTATGTGTTATACATGCAAGGTGTTCCAGTAAAATGTCTACATTTCTTAAAAGTTTATGACAACCGCACTACATATATGTCCCTTCTTCGATAATGACGGTTTTAAATAATTGTTGAACTAAGACCAAACTTTGAGCAAAGAAGCTTTATTCTTGAATGCTACTGTAAGACTGAGAACTTAAGTCAAACACAAATACAATTTTAAAAAGAAGTTTCAACGAGATTTACCAATCAGACTCACAATTATTTATTTACGAGGTTAAGTTTGAGGAAAAAGGAACTTATTAAAATGCCCAAAAGAATGATTCCGAAAAACCACAATCATCCACCAACCTCAAAAGAGACAGAAGAGTCATTAAAAGATTACCCCATTTCCCCAGAAAATCTGTTCGGGAAGCGGCGCTTGTGACAAGTTCCAAAATCAAACGTCTATCACACTTTGAAGCTTGACTGATGAAAAAGTTTTATATATATTCCTAGATTAGTCTACGCTCTCAATGAGGATGATCATAATCAAAGAATTGAATTTTGTGAGAGGTATCTAAGTAACAACTGAGATTGTTAGGAATGCTTTGAATTTCATCGGACAGCGTTATTAGATTTGCCTGGGCCACAACAGTCGACGATTTCAACACTTTCGTTAACAGACTGCTTCCTACATTTGTTCACATTGTTTTGATTTATGAAACATTTTTGCATCAAAATAATTGCGTTAGTGTTATAAACATTGGAAAATGTATATTTTATTGGGACACTTTGCAGTTGTAATTGGTTAGAATGGTGAACATATACAAGTTTTAGGTTTAGTGGTTTGGGAAAAATTTAAAATGTCAAATCGTCTCAAATAACTCTGTATAGTTATATTAAGGCAAACTTTATTGGTTTTGTAGCTATTATGTTTTAAGGGATCTGATACATTGCTACCAAAGAACACTGTTGGTTATCAAAAAGGCAACATCAACACGCATCTAAGTTTATCTTAGGAAGAATTATGGCTTATATAAATTCCAAAACTTCTTTCCGAGAAAATGGTGCTTATGTTGGATGAAATCAAGACACAATGATGCAATTATAGAATCTAGGATGCAGTAGAAATGGATTGGTAATCGGAAATATTTTACCGTAAGGACTAGCATGTTATACGCCATGACAATGAGTACAAGATTATGGTCAATTCCCCTCCAGGCAAATTTGAGCCACTCAACTCATTTTTGTCACCATTCCTCAAGTGTGAAAATGGGAGAAATTTCCTTTTGCACGCGGACACATAGATGAAAACAAAGGAGTTCTGGACTCCTCGTTGCCATAATTGAGTCGGAAGAAGTAAATAACAGTTTCCTCCATTTTCAATTCCCAAGATCACCATGTAAAGAGCGTGGCTTCCACAATATTGTTTTAGTTAAGTCAACTAGTTGGAAGGTGAGCGTGATTTTTTCGAGTGCTTGAGGGAGTGACACATCAAGGAGTCCAGTTGACAACGTATGAAGGAACCCAGGCGATTTCTACTCAAAATTATCTTCCAAATGCCTGCTGTTAGGTGCAGCACTCGACTCTTATGGGCTCAAGTGTAGTATAGGGGGGATTTGGATTTGGCGATTTTTCTTTGGATTTGGTGATTTTTATATAGATGTTATGGTGAGATTAACGAATTCATTTTGGCTTCCGGACACCTATCGCTAAGTGAAGTAGCTTGGCGATTGATTTTGGTCGCCAAAAGAAATTGACATCGCCCCCCCCATACTACACTTTAACCACTCTTATGAAATGGCCCTAAGAAACTATAGTACAACATTATGTGTCAATTTTTACCATTCGGCGTCATCTGGCGAGCTTTAACAAAGTGTCCACTGTTGCAATTACATTCGATTCTGACCACCATGATCGCATAAGCCTGCTATGTTGAATATCAGACATGGATAAGCAAATAGCCCTTGGTTTATTTTTTAAGCAGATCATGATTCTGTGTAACACCAGGTAGTTGTATCTGAGTCTTGTGATGAGAGATAGCAATAACTCTTCCATTATGTTCTACAATACAAGTCCTTTGGGGAGAGGGGTATTATGGTTTGGTGTGCCATTTAAGTTTACTTCAGTAATTCTTTCTTCCCTAATATGCATTGCCGATACGTTCAAAAACTACCACTAAGTTTTGGTCAGTTGTCATTTCTTACTCCAAAGACTTGTGCTGCCAAGTATCAAGAAAATAATATGAAACCGTTCTGGGTCACCCATTAAAATCCTTTATTGCCTTGGATCACTCGCTCACCTTAAAATCATTCATAACTCATGCAATCGATTATTGACAAACGACTGCTAGTGTAGACTATCCTTTTTATACCAGATGAAATTTGGGAAGATGTGAAAGGAATATATAGTGAGGCCTCTTTCTTTCAACACTGAAATATGTAGTAAATTGCCATGGTCATGGCGTCTACACAAAAGGCTGGTATTTTGGCGTCCCATAAGTCGACTTAAGCTATTTTCTCAATTATTTTTGACTGTGGGTTAAATTATTTGTCTTGTAAATTTGACTTCCATTTCTTTTACCTTTCAAAATAAGACGTTTTGAGTAACTACATTATAAAGAACATTGTGCACTCTTTAGTTTTTTTTATAGTTTAAGCATTGTTTAAGCATTATTTAATCTATTACTGTTACTTAGGTCCAATAATAAACGAAATAGAAGTAAATTAAGAGTGCTTTTTTTAATTCTTAAATTGATCTTTTACATATTCCTTAACAGAATTTTGAGAAAAACGTAATGCATTTCTAGATATTTAATAATGTATTTCACGTTCTTCATGTTCTTGCCGTTCTTGACTTTTTATTGAAAAGTATAACTGTTTATTATACAATGTTCTTCAGATTCTAGAAAAATCATAGGTCTCACAATGAGTACCAAAAGCTGCATTACAAATTTTTTTATGTACGAGTAATAATAATAGTAATAGTAGTAATAATATTTTCATTTTATTTCACCACGATGACAAACATATTAGTTTAACATACATAAGAAAATAGATTCCGATTTTTAAGAGCACTTTTATCGATTTTGCTTAAAAGAAATATAATATTACTTTGTATAATTTTTAAATAATAATGCTGAATTATATAAACTCTGCGTTGTACAAATGCTAAGTTACTTTTCAGTTACCGATTCTTACACCAAATAAATTGTTCTTCAGCAAATTCTTTAATAACATATAAATTAATTATTTCTTTCAACTTTAGATCAAAATTTTTATCGTTTTTTTAATTTTCTCTCAGACTATTAGCCAAATGAAAAAAAGCAGTCCTCAATAAATTAAAAGTTCTCAATCATCAACTGTTCTAAGAAAAGATTCCTTGCATTACGTGTATATTTATTCAGAAATTTTTTTAGTCGTAATGGGTATGACAAAAATATTTGGATTAGCCTTAAGTTATATTTAAAACACTATGTCTGTTGAAGAAAGTGGATGTCGATCAAGATCTGGAAAGAGTGTTATACAAGCAATAATTATGATAAAATTGGGAAACTTTAATCCCGTTAAGCGTCATCTAAATTTCTAAGGAAATTAAAAGTTTTATAATATATAATATATATATATAAAGAGTGAGTGAGTGAGTGATTTTGGGGCTTATTGGAGCAAGAGCCGATTTCGCTATACTGCGCCAAACATTTGTTTAATATCTGTGGTCTAGACGGAAGAAAAGAAAGAATGAATTGAATGACAAGAAAGAGGTCGAAAATAGAGAAGGATCACTAAGGTACCCGGGTTCGTGAAGCCCGTGTTTACCAAAGACATTACAGAGAGAGATACAAAATAGTTATAAAACTTAAGATAACTAGTCAAGATAGTAAAAAGTATTATCCACAGTAGTACTAGAGCAAACTCCTGGCCTTAGGAACCAAGATTGCAGGTTTAAACAAAGCTTTGTGGCTAGTCAACCTTCACCTGTATTTGCAAATACTTTGGGCCATAGGGAAAGTAAAGAATATAAAGAGTTTAACTATTACAAATGAAACCACAATCTATTAATATAAAACGATAAAATCATAGCCTATAATAATTACTAGTATATGTTAAAATCAATGTAAAAAAAATAGATGAAAAAACTTACTACGTGAGTACAGAAACAACCATTTTTCCAGCTCGAAAGAAAGGAGTATATCAGTAACGCATAAAATTAGTAAATTATGATAAAATATAATATTCAGTCTATATATATACATTTAAAAAATCTAAATATTGTTTTAAAATTTATAGAAAATAAAAGTACAACCCAAACATACACAATTAATTTTAAATATAAGCTATTATTATTAATTTATTTAACATGTGGTGCCATCTTTCGATTAACTGTACAACTAATTAAAAATGCTATTTTTAATACATGGTGTCATTTTACTGAGAACTATTAGAAAAAAAATTGTAAAGAAAATTAGCATGTTCAATACAATGTTTAATAAAGTTATTAAAATTTAAATATATATCAGATTTATATTTTTCACTAACTAATACAGCATTAGGATAAATATAGTTAAAAATAATATTTCTCTATATAGATATTCATAAATTCGAATTCCAGTATGGTACTTTAACAATGTTAAAATTAAAATCATTCTTTTATCATAAATATTACTATGTAATTTATTATCCTATATGTATATATAGGGTACTAGGACATGCTCGAATGAGTAAAACGCCAAAATTAAGATTCTTTGTTTATGGGACATATATCTTTAAAAATTTCCAATAGAACTTAGATTTTTTGTGATCTTCATAAGGATGTTTTAACTATTCTGTAGAAATGCAAAAATAATTTTTTAGTTGGAAAAAAATTTGTTTCCGTTTAATTTAAGTTGGACATAATGTTTTTGAGATCTCATTGTACATGCTTATGTTTAGGTACCATTTTTTAAAAATGTATCTCTTAAATATGTTAAATATTTTTTGCAGATGTATAAACAATACACAAAATATAGTAAACTATTTTTTTAGTAAAATATTAAGATGTTTTCTTAAAAAATTACAAAACCTTGTAATTTTAAAAGTTTTATTTTTTCTCCTTTTTTTATATATATAAGACTATTTTTTTAAAGTTCACTATATGCAAAAATATCCTGCATAGAAGTATAAAAATGTGAAATTATAAAGTGGAATTGTGTTTTTAAAGTGTACCGAAAGGCAAAAAATTACGCTTTGGATGAAAAGTGAAAAAACTAAAAGTACCAATGTTTTAACTTACCGTACTATTGACTAATATTGTTCCTTTCTAGAAAAAGCAAATTAATGTGTGTGTGTGGTTTACATACTACATTAAATATAAGAGGAACTATATATTTTTAAATGTGTTAATATTAAATCAATTACTTTTTTTATATTTTAAGGTTATTTCATCAACGAACATATAAATGTTATACATTTTTAGATTCAGAAAAGTATGCGCTATTTTTTTAATACCAAATTTGAAAAATAGATTTTTTGAATGTGTATGATGCTTGGTTCTCTCAAATTTGATTAGAAAAAATCGAATCTCTATTCAAGTGACATGCTTTTTGCTGAGAAAAAGAAGAATACTTTTCTTGTTAGTAGTAAATTTCGACAGCGAAGGGTGTTGTTCATTAATAAACTTAACAGGTGTAGATCAGTTATAAATACAACCTACAGCGCGAATTTTGAATAGAATGAGAAATTACTTTAATCTCATCCACTCCACAACTCAGGAGATACTTCCGGAAATTTTACTATTTGTCCTCTTTCTTGAGAGTTTTGAGTTGTTTTATACGTACAGTTTTGCAGAAAGTATTATTTTTAAAAATTTGTAAAGCATGGCATAGATTCCTGGAAACAAATGCGTAGCTATTTTTATGCAGGAATTGATAATGAAACCCCTATCAAAACTGTTACATTTTCTAATTTTTCTCATGCTTTACATTGTTTGGAAACTGTAAAAACATACTTCATGCAGCAGGATCTAAAGGACACAGTATTTTCTTCTCTGCATAAAGTCGAAAAGTTACTCTTTCCAGTGAGGAATCAAAAAGATTGTCGAACATATTTCAGTCAACATTGTATAATTTGCACTTAACTGGTGCGTAACGATTCGCTAATAGTATTTTAAGCTGCTGAAAAAATAATGTAATTTCTAACTATTGTTATTTTTTGTGTATTTACTTATTGTAAAATTTCCAAAAGGTAAGTGCAAAAATTTTTTATATTTTTGGACCCCTATATTATGAATAACTCCGATTTAGTGAAT